>PUQB01000174.1:0-58482 GCA_003024785.1 Selaginella tamariscina | reverse complement strand
AATTAAAAATATTTTCTCATTGTATAGTTAGATTCATTGTAATAATAAATAAATACCTAAATTTCATTATCATAACAAAATAACTTAGCACAGACACACAAAGCATTATAAGAGAGAGCACTGTATAATGCATTTAAGAAACATTAGTTGTGGTCAAGCAAGAAAAATATGACATTTGTTTATATTATAATGTATGGCACACACACGCACACACACACACCTATATATTAATAAATTACACTAGAATTTTATTCAAAAGGTAATACATTGTTTAGTGATAAACTATATTTAAGAAAACCAAATAATCGTTACATTTATTTATAAATAATCGTGGTGTACATATATACGCAAGGATGTACAGTGATTTCAAACGGCACATCCGTGGACAGCATGGTTATATGGATACGTATGGAATGTTATATCTGTATACCCAGAAAGTCTTTTAAAACATACACACACACACACACATGCTATTACATTAATATCTTTACTATAGTATAATACATATTTATGTAAGGAGCATATAACTCAGGAATATACAGTGTTTTCAAACTGGAAAATATACAACACACTCTCTCTCTCAAGCAAACATGCCATAGTCAGGAACAGCAAAGTCAAGCTGTGGAGAACAATGGTGATGCACAACATACCACTGCCTGTCATGAAACTCGTAGCAATTCGTAGACAGCAGAGGCTCCACAGATGCATTCACAAATGCCTTGCTCGTCACCCATGCCATCTTTCCACTTACCCTCACTTTCACATCCTGCAGCTCGAAATCGTACCTTTGACTCCAGCTGAACACCGATCTCCAGTTATCCATCACCGCATCATACCTGTAATCACGCCCCTCGCATTAGCATGTGTCTGTGTTATATATGAACACAGGTAATGGGCATCACCATCTGCATACTTTGTATATAAATGTGTTCTCAACTAGATTGTGTGTGAATATAAATACAGGCTTATCGATATGCAATACGTAACAAATATATAAAGTTACAAATATATATATATTTCGCTATATCAAAAAGGTTTAACGATTATTGTAAGTTACAATATCATAAGTACAGTCTGTATATAGGCTGTATCTACTTCACTTGTAAATAGATGTACTTGGTTTATTCCTAATTAAATATATAATTTGTAAAAAATATGGCGTCCGAGTAAATAAAGGTTTGCATACATACATACATAGAATTCATATGGCTTCATAGGTGCTAATAAGCTTATTGGTTAATGAATATAGAACTAGTATATATTACCTCATTTTATACTCCTATGACTACACAAGATCTTGATTCAAGAGAAATAAATGGTTGATACTGTACCCTGATATAAGCTCACCACCGGGATGAATGCATTTCACGTAATCAGCATTAAGCCACAACTGTCCCATCCCACGCAGCGACTTTGCCCTAAACTTGTTATAGAAGGCACTGTTGGCCTCTACCACAGCTTTTGTCACTGCATAATGAGCTTTCCACCCATTTGGGGGCACTATACTCTGCTGCTCTGGGTTCCAATCCTGTAGAAAGAAGAGAACATGACTAATAAGTACTTATAGCTCTGTTAACTAGATAGAGAACTCTTCTGTAGATAATGTATATGTACAAATATTTATATACATGAGTGCTCTATATAAAACAAGGATGTCTTTCTTATCTTTTCTATTAGATAATGACCATACGCTTAATAATAGTTTACATCAAGTTATGTACTTACACAACGGAAACAAAAAAAAAAAATCATCCGTGTACTACTTATGTATATAGACGTATGATGTATGCATATTTATATGAGAATTGTTATATATGTTAATGACTTAAATTATAGATTTATTTATATTTCAGTTTTCTAGTTAAATTTAAGTACAGTACATATGTTAGTAGAGACAAATAACTATGTAGTTGTGTATGTATACACACAAACAATATAATGCAACATGTTATTTCTTGTCATATTATCTATGACTACTTCAGTTATCTTCACACAAATACTCATAGGTACATTTATATGTATATACAGACAGATACAGACGTTGATGTCCATTTACAGAAGATCGTAAACACGGATATGTAGAAAAATGCATGAGATAGATACGTGCATACATCTATTAACAAAAAACAAAAATAGATACACACAGTACGCATAAAGTATGCATGCATATATCAGAATAAATGCATATATTGATGCCTACTATACGTATAACGGTAGATTTATTTAGCTAAAGGCATACATTTGATACACATAAGATGCATGTACAGCAGTGCATTAAAATAAAATAAGACTTGCCTTGTGATAGAGCGATTTCCAGGCACTCTCGTCATTCGCAGCTTTCTTCATAGCGATATTAGTCATGGACATGCAACAGAGACTCTTGTAATCCAGATAGCTAAGCACATGATGAGTAATTTCAGGAACCATCTGCTCCATCATAGACATTCCTGTATAATCCACCACAACCTGCTTAGGATACCCATTTGCAACAGCCAACGTCTTCACAGGCTTCATCCCACCGTCACAGGACATCTTACACAGAAATGGGTTCATGCTCCCGATCACAAAGGCGCATGCGCAGCAGAGAATCGTGAGTAGCAAGCTTAGAACCCTCCATGACGTCTCATCTTGAAATCTTCCGCTTCCGGTGCAATTGCATGGAGATGAATCCGACTCCAGCAGCCCTAAAGAGCTATTTCCGACGCAGAACAAGACGGCAAGGAAGATTATACCCCGGATCGAGAGCGCCATACCATGAAGATTTTCACTTCGATTTTCCTAAAAACCTTACCAGCAAAAGATTTCAATAGCAAATACTGCTGCTGACCCTAAGAAGCGATTTCTGAGAACCACCGATTTAAGCTCTGAGCGCGATTACCGATTGAAAACAGGACGGTGAACCTCGGACTGCTCACCTCAATGAAAAACAGAGTTTTTTCATCTGTTTTTCAAGGCGCTGGCTATGGCGACTTGTTCCTGATCGATTTCTCTACGAAAACTGCTCCATAGCATGGAAGAGCGCTAGAACCGATCTATTTGGTGCATAAGAACTGCCTGCAAGGCGCACAGGGGAAGAAATGCGGCCCTCCATCGCCTTTAGGGCGTCCGAGCTTTTTGGGTGCTGCGGTTGGGGATCGAACCGTCGACCAGGATTTTAGGGTTTATCTTTACACGTTAAATAATAGCTTTATGCAGTTCCAAACTGAATTATTTATTGTTTCCTGAAAAAAGACAAATGCACGTTTTATATGCAAATGCAAAATATGCTTGACACTGTTTACAATTAGGGTTCAGTTTTCTAAATAGATTTGTCATATATAAGTATAACTTGATTATAATTTATATTTTATGTATATTATTACATTATTTAAATCAAAATATTTTATACATACATACACAAGCAGATATATATACATATGTTTTAAATTATAACATACATATACAAGCAGAAATATATAATACATATATTAAATTATATACTACATGATTGTAATTTGACTTAAAAAATGAATATTAAAACTTATTATGTATTTAAAAATTCAAAATGATATTAACGAAAGTGTAGAACTAGAATTGACTAGTTTCACAATTCAAACCCTCCCATTAATCATGGTTAATTAAATTAATGATTTTATACACACTTAAAAAATATATATGATTTGGTATATATAAATTTTCTTTATATACATGTTTTTTCTTGGTGTTTAATATTTATTAATTACTTAAATTTAATTTATTATCACTAATATAAAAAAGAGGTTGGATTGTCGAATTATTATCTAAAACTCACACATAAGAAAATACATAATAATATTTACACGATTATTTATTTTTTAATACATTTATGCTTAAGTGTTCCTCCCAATGACAATTAATATTGATAAATGATCTAGTTGTATATCTTTTTATTAAAATTATAAATATAATAAAATAAAGTATTAAATTTACATTATAATAAATGTTTCAATCTAAATGATTTATTTAAAAATTTTAAGTACAAATTTATATTGACTAAATTTTATATTTTCAAAATGTAAAATTCCCTTTTTATTATCTTCTGTTGTTTAAAAATTATTTAAATTACTAAATTTATAGTATGAAACTATAATCTAAATTTATATCTAAATTTAAATGTTTAATATAAATAACTATTAGCTTTAATATTTTAAACACAAATTACTAATTATCTGTTTTTAAAATATGGAAACATTGTTACATGGGTTAAGTATGATTGATTAAATTATTAAATTTTTAGTGTAAATCAAAATCACTATTTAAATTAATATTTAAAAATCAAAGTCTACAATATAAAAATTATTTAGCAATGACATTTGATCACGTAGTTTTTAAAATTTACAAAGGTAATTTTAGAAACCACATAAACATAAACATTTTTGTATTAAAATTGTCATATCACAACGGACGCATGTTAAATTTGCATTGTTTTTGTATAAAATTATCATGTAAATTTAAATTATGTAAGAAAGCGCTAATATAATTATAAACAATGCACATGTATATTTATATATTATACACATGTAATTTTAATTAAAACATATCTTTTAAATATATTATATAGCTGTCAAATACCCCCAAACAATCCCGCTTATATGTTAAACTATATATCTATACAATGTTTAATGTATTATATTACAAAACATCAACAGACTCCTTTTAAAATATAGTATTGTAAATTTAAGATTATTATATAAGCTTTAATTTAATCTACAGATATCACCACATGTTTAATTATACATTATGTATACACACAGGTGTTAAGTCATAGTATTTACATTTCTTTAACGTGCATTTCGAAAATTCAACAACCGCACCTCGATATTGTCATATATACATTGAATCTCCTTTAACACACAGACACGCGCGCACACGCACACACACATCCAATTATAGATACTCTTATCTCTAATATGTGCGTGCGTGCGTGCGTGTACCCGTGGCGTTCATGAATGTTAGAAGCTTCCTTACACACCAATATATATAATAGTCCATACATACGTACACAACACGTATATGTGTATGTTATAAAACAAAAAGCTGTATTGTAGTCCATTTAAAGCCTGATGTTTGTACGAGAAGTTCGGCGCTGTGTAACTAATTGTGTCTGTACGTGAAGAGAGACATGTGTTTGTTGTTATTATATTTGTCTACATGTGCATACAACAAAAAAAAATTCACTGCAATCACATATATGTTAATACTTAATCCTCAAAAATTTTACAAAGATGTTCACAATCAAAATTTGATAAATAAATAATAAGCATCAACATTATCATCTTCAAGATAACGATTTCTGAGAACTGTCATTGAAACAATAAACCCGTGAAGACTGTAGATCTGTACATGATTGTAATTTATACAAATTTACTTTATATATCAAGGTGTTGTTACCTACATTTCACTAATGGCAGGCAAGATTAATGCTCTCTGCACGCTATGTTCCATTGTTTTGCTGGTAAGCTCCCAAGATTTGAACATATATAAAACTAACTGTCTCTGGAGTGTTCATTTTCAAGGCAGGATGTACAGAGGCACGCTCTCGATCCCCACTATTTGGTACCAGTCAGAATACATACTTCAATGATGGAGCCTCGTTTCGAGCTTTATCTGCTATCCGCTTATACCATGGTTGGGTCATTGATGGCATCCAAGGGCGCTATCTCAATGCAACTGACAACAGCTTGAAGTGGATGCCATTCCATGGTACAAAAACCCAGTTCACTGAGGTTAGACAACATCTCTCTCTCTCTCTCTCTCACACACACACACACACACACACTACTGTGCGTGCAGATCAACGTTGCTTATCCCCAGGAGCGATTTGTGGCTACTAAGGGGAGCTATGGTCCGTATAGCATGAGAGGTGGACAAATCACACTCACTGAGCTTTCCATCATGACATATAACAGCTTCAGTAAGAAGACGACGACTTATGGTCCATTTGGTGGACATGATTCTGCAAATCAGACTCACTTCCAGACCGCGAACAACAGTGAACTTGTTGGCTTATATGGATACTCCTCTGACTATGACTACATACGCGGTCTCGGATTCATCCTGGATAGGTATCCCCATTAGATAAGCTGTGATAATTTCAGTATAATAAACGAATTAAGGTAATATTTCATGCATTTTTACAATCAAACTCATATATATCCTTTCGATTCTATAATATAGATTTACAGACTTAATCGCTGAGTGTGTGTACATGAAAAAAAATATATATATAGATATCTGAATGCAGTAATATATAATGTACGGAATACAGTTTCTGTACGTTTATATTAAAATTTTAATTAGTAAAAAACCTATAGGATTTTGATCTAGCAGATACATGTATAGAGTACGGCATTTAAAAATAAATCAAAATCTTATAATATTTAAATAATAAAAGCAATGTAGCGTATTTTTTTATTGCATTAAGCTGTAGATTATACACTTATATAAATCTATAAGTTTGTGTAATACGTTTAGGGCTTACATGTAAAATGCGGCATGCCACATAATCATCAGTTTAATTATGGGCCGCGCTAGGGACACACCCCCCCCTTACTGCGCACACACCCCCTATTAGCTGGCGATTAGGTGGCACACACCCCCTATTAGCTGGCGATTAGGTGGCATGCTTACATGGAACTCAGTGGATTATTTTCTAGATTGAATCGAGTTTCACAAATATATTGCTAGAAAATAATTTTTATCTAAGCCTTGGGCATGTCCTTCTGTTATGACCCTGAACGCCACATTCTCCACACCGTCTTACTGCTGCAGTTTGATTCTCCTCAACCCTTTCAAATGCAGAAGGGTCTCTTCTAGTGTTTTGTGCAGCTGTTGGACGACCACGAGTTTGAGCCAAATGTGGATTCTGCAATGGTGTTGAAGCATGGGATTGTGAAAGCATGATGATTTCATTCTGCAAAATCCTTTGTTGATGTGGAGGCAGGTGATCATGACGATTCTCAACTTGCCGTATAGCCTCTTCAAATGTAATGGGCATTTGCTGAGCCATTGGTAAATATTTGTCAAGCCACCAGTGTTCATGAAACAAACTCATTGTAAGCTGACCTGTAGCTGATGAAATGATCCCACGTATGACATGAGAACAAGGCAATCCCATGGTGTTTTGAAACACCCTTGAACATGGAGTTGCCTCCAGCAAATGCCGAGCTTTTACCACTTCAGTCTCAACTTTCTTGAGAGCGAAGTGAGAGATTTTGCGCTGCACTTGTGCCCAAAGAATGCCCTGATGAGAAACCATAGTGTTTGTTTTCTCATATGCAATTTGTCGACGAATGGAGCGCTCCTGATGATCAACTGAGAGGCTCAATTTTTTGTAAACATCTTTCAGATCTCCTGATGAAACACAAATCCAAGACTTGATGACAGAATGTTTCCCTTCTGCACGAGATGTTATCAAGTTTCCAAGATGCATCACCTCTTTCGTCCAGGCAAAAGCAAAACATTTTTTGTGTGGAATCCACGTTCCACCAATATACTGAGCAACATGTCCTGAGTAATGCTCACAGAGTTGTTGCCAGTTTGCATCAAACAACCCAGCATCTTCTGATGAAACAACCTTATTCCACTCACGCATGAAGTTCTCCCATTCCTCCGCTGTTTGAAAATCCTTACGTAACTGGGTAAGAATATTCTTGTTAATATGCCATGAACATAAAAGATTTGTGGCATGCGGCATTTGTATATGAACTGCATTCATCAGTGCCAGATCTCTATCTGTGACAATGACCTGTGGTAATCTCCCATCATCAAAAATTCTCTTGACTTGCATCATTGCCCACAAGTAATCATCCTCCTTCTCAGCTTGCATGAAACAAAAACAGGCTGAGAAGCTCATATTTGTAGATGACATCCCAACAACATGCAGCAGTGGCATCTTGAACCTGTTTGTCTTGTAGGTCGAATCCATGAGCATGACATGTGGGAATTCTCTTGCTAAGGTCACTGCAGAAGGTGGAGCAAAAAACAAATGTGTGATCCTTCCATGTTCATCACGTTGATATTCATGCAGTACATTGTTTGCTTGCAGCTCATCCAAGAGAAACTCTATAGATGTCCTTCCATTCAGCTCAACATTCCTCAGACGATTTTTCTCATTGTAAATGTCTTTTGGGACAAAGTTACAACCTTGATTTTGTTGCCTCAAGGTGCTGAGAACGACTTTGGGTGTTGCACCGGCATCAGACATGTTCTTGATGATTTGTTTATCACTCTCAGAAAGCTTGCGAGCAGCCGGGTATCCTGACAAATCCACAGCCATCTCATGATTATGCTGATCATCATTTATCTCAATGTTCCACTCTTCCTGAGCATTACGTTGGATTGTCACAAGCCATGAACACCCAGAGCATCTAGTGCTTGTCTTTCTTTTTCGGTTTTCAGCAGTGAGGAATTCTCTGTGGTTCTTGTAATCCCCTGAATGAGCACACCCAAGCCATATTTTTCTCAAGATCCCCTGCTTGCTCTTCTTTGAGCGTAGCCTTGAAACTGTGAAACCTTGTGAGATCGCATATCTTTGAACATGTGATTCAGCATCAGACAATGAAGCATGAGTGTGATCCATCAAAAAACTCCCGTAGCTAGAACTAGAAATTCAGGAGATTGAGGCGCTGTAAACTCCACACCCACTTGCCGCTTCTCAGCTGTGTAACCGACTCCATTTATTATCTTACGAATAAACAATATCTAATCAGCATTCCATGTAAGCATGCCACTAAGCTCCAGCTAATATGTGTGCGCAGTAATCCCTAGCGCGGAATAAACAATATCTAATCAGCATTCCATGTAAGCATGCCACTAAGCTCCAGCTAATAGGGGGTGTGTGCGCAGTAACGGGGGGTGTGTCCCTAGCGCGGCCCTTAATTATTCTTAATTTTATTATTTAAAAAGATATTAGTCATATTAGGCTTCACAAATGTGAGAAAATGTGTGTAGATTCAATGTGTTAATTAATTCATGTGTAAGTGCAAATCATATATTTTATTTTTATCTATATAATTAAATTTATTTTAATAATAAAAGATTTTCAGTATTCAATTTATAAGATAATGACCAAAATACATAGCATATTGAAAAATATTCTAAATTTTATACTTATTAGTATATTATTTAGATTAGATTCATTTTATTCAAATTTAACATTATAATAATAAGTATAAAAAGCTTATACAAATTAAGCTCCTTGCTTTCTTATTTTATATTTATATTATATTGTTTAGTTTTTAAATTTATATTTATACCTTTTACATTTTTTACATTAATATATGAATAAAATATTACTTTTTATTGCATAAAAACTAAATTAACTTTTGTTAAATTAATCTTTCTTCAAAATAATTATAAGATTATTAAGTGAGTGTGAATGATGGTTGTAAAGTTAATTTCAATAGTTGTAAAGGATATTCAATAAATTTGAATTTAAAATATTTTCAATTCATATTAATTTCAAACTTAAATTTACACCATATATCTTGCAAATAGGTTGCAGATATATTAGTATATAAAATATGAAAAATGAAAATATAAAATTAAAATTAAATTATCTAAAAACATAGACTATGGATAATTTAATAGCTTATTCATAAAAACCTAGACTATGTCATGAACGCCGTAAACATTAGCAGCTTATTCATTAATTTAATGAAAAATATTAAAATGTTAAATTTGAGTAAGAACGATCTTACCCATCAATAGCCATTCTTATTATAAAATTAATTTAACAATTAAAATTAGGTAGGTTTATATATAACTCATTAAGTTAAGGATAATAATTGAGTTAAGAATTAAGTTAAAAATAATAGAATTAAAGGTCTAACTTAAAAATAAATTCATCAGATTAAGGATAACAATTGGGTTAAAAGTCAATTTAAAGATAAATTCACTAGATTAAGGATAATAACTGAGTTAAGGATAAATTCATTATGTTAAATATAATAATTGGTGTAAGGGTCTAACTTATGGATAAACTCATTAAAGAACTTATAAAATAAGTTTTTTGTTCATGATAATAAGTTTATGTCCATTTGTCATGAACGCCTCATTAACAATTATCTTAAATTATATCCAACGGCCATTCTAAATTTCCCCATTAATGACCATTCTAAATTTCCCCTCAGCGACCATTCTAAATTCTATATGACAGTTATTCTAAATTCCATCCAACGGTTATCCTAAACTCAGTCAGATGATTATTCTTATGGGTTTAGGATAACTCAATCAAATGATTATTCTTATGGGTTAAGAATTCAATTTAAAAGATAAATTCACCAAGTTAAAGATAATAATTAATTAAGGGTCATATTAATTATAGCAATTTTAATTTAAGGATAAATTCATCAGGTTAAAATAATAATAAATTAAGAGTCTATCTTAATGATAAACTCACCATGTTAAACATAACAATTAAGTTAAAGGTCCAATTTACGATAAACACACCAGATAAAAAATAACAACTGAGTTAAATGGATAAGCTAAGGATACTTAGAGATAAAGTCACACTAAGTTAAGGATAATAATTGGGTTAAGAGTTCAACTTAGGAATAAACTCATCATATTAAAGATCGTTAAATAGTTAAGTGCAAACATAAGCTTAAAGATAAATTTATTATATTAAGAATAATAATTGAGTTAAAAGACCCAGAATTTATACTGCGTATGATTGTGTGTCATGGACCGTCCCATCCGACCATTGATATCCTTATCCAATCCAACAATTATCTTAAACTTGTCATCTAACAATTAATATTCTATCCATCCAACAGAATACTCACCAGGTTAATGATAACAACTAAATAAGGATCATTAAGTAGTTAAACCCAATCATGAGCTTAAGAATGAACTTATCAAATTAAGAATAATAATTATGTTAAGGGTCTAACTTAGGTAAGTTAAGTGTCTAGATTAAGAATAAATTCATCAAGTTAAGGATAAACTTATTATACAAGATAAGATAATATTTTTTTTAATAAATATATATAATTAACATATGCTATGGTGCACCTTTAATTTTGAGTATGGCAAATTAGGGTTTTTAGGGCAAATGCTCTAATTGAGGGGGGCACATTAGCTATGTATCAAATGACGTTGTTTTTTTAGTGATAATGTGGCATGTAAAGCATTATTGGCTACTATTTAATTAGTATTTATCTTAAATTTTTAAAGAGATTAGCCAAATAAATATATATTAACATATTTAAGGTAACTAAGCTTCTCAAATGTGTATGTATATTTATGGTATACATTATGGAGATTTAATATGTTAATTAATTCATGTAAGTCCAAAATTACACATTTTTATTTTATATTTACATATTTATGCTCAACTAAAACTATTTTAATATTAAAAATGTTTTTAATACTCAATTTATTAAATATGAGATGCTAATACATATTTTAAAATTATTTAATTTAATACTAATACACATGCCATAGTTGGTGGGCTTAACTATTAATAATAATTTATTATTTACCTAATTATTATTTTTAACATTGTGTGTTTATTCTTAAGTTGGATCCTTAATGTAATTATTATCCTTAATATGATGATTTTGTTTTAAGCTCCTTGGTTTACCCATGCCGAAGGGTTTGACTATTTAATAACCTTTAACTTAGTTTATCCTTAACATAGTGATTTTATTACTAAGTGATGTGTGTTTGTTTGTCATGAATGAGGGCCATCCTAAATCCTAAACCCACATGGCATTATTAGGGCCGTTAAATTAGGCAACACCCATTCATGGTTATCCTAAATTTTAAAACCATGTGGCATTATTAAGGCTATTAGATCATGCAACACCCCATTCTAAACCTTAAACTCATATGGCATTATCAAGGCTGCTAAATCAAACAACACTTCATCAACGACCATCTTACATCCTAAATCTATGTGGCATTATCGAGATCATGCATAAGTCATACATAACTTAAGGATAAACTTATCAAGTTAAGGAGGGTTAAGGATAAATCATGGTTAAAGTGAGCTCTTAATGGTTTCCCTTGAAATCATGATTAATTATGCGAATGCATAGTTATGTTTTTGTTTACATGGTTATAGTGTCTATTTGTGTAAACCATGTATAAAACTAAAAGTCATTTATATTTATAAGCAACCATACTTATTTGTAAGGCTTCATTTTTTCGGAAAACATAGAATGTGGTTGGCTACTGAGCACTATAGACCATGTGACATAACCATTATAATTAAGATGTTATTGTCAAAGTAATAAATAAAGTGTAGTATATTTTTTTGTAACCAATGCTAATTTATTTCAAGGTTGTTAAAGAAGACAAAAATCAGTATTATGAACCATTGTTCATACCCTTAGCAAAAACCATCCAGAGTTTAGAAAGGAGGTTTAACCAAACATGCATTAGCTTATGCCACAAATATATCATGCAAGTTAATTTAAAAGAGGGTGGTTCAATATATCAATTTTTTAAAACCATGCTTTTAATCTAAGGATGATCATGTGAAAACCATTATGTCAAACCATTAATATTATTGCATTAGAATCACTTTAGAAGCCAAAATGTTTGCCTCCTTTGAGTTACCTTATCACAGTTGCAAATCCGTATTATGCTCTCCCAAGATTGAAGAATCCTCTCTTCATAGTTCTTCATGAGGGCAATGCCTTCATGTAATTTCTTTTTTGTGAGCTAAGTGGTCTTAAACTTTTGGTTCTTCTCACACACTTCATGAACCATTCCAAACCATGTCTCTCCCACACAATGTATTGGAGCATCTAACATTTTTTGGTGGACTTACCTCAACAATATCTCCTTTCAAAGGCCAAACATGGATAAAACTGGCTTATCATATCTCTTTTGGTAGTCTTGTCTTAAAGCCTATACCAATTGTTCCTCTATTATGGTCTTGAGGAGGTGATAAGCAAAATTCTCTTAGCAAAGCATTCACTAGCTGAATACTTTCAGCATGCCTTATCTCTCACTTGCTAGCAATCTCATTAGTCCATGGTCATTATTTGTGGTGAACCAAGTCCTATAAACATCCATGTGCAAAGTTAATAAGGAATAAAATGATCAAATTTTACCTAAAATATTTTGTTGCAATACATCCACCTCGTATTGGTATTGAATACTTACAAATATTGTAACTTTGCAACCCATAAATCATGTGAGCCAGAACTAATGACTGCATAGTTACCTCTCTTGTATAAACATCCTCCAATGAGAACGCTTTTATACTCTAGAACAACAACTTTTAAAAGATCACCATCCACTTCAAATATTGTAAGATTTTGTCTCCTCTTCCTTAATATCCCTTTGTTGACCAGTTCCAATCAAGACACCCTTGTCCTTTAAGAAGTCTTTCCAAGCCATATGTCATAGTTTTTACTATGACTCGACCCTTTATTTGGGATTTGACTGTTGTTATGTAACGAACCTTAGATGTAGAAAAACAGGCTCGCATAGTGCAATTGAGCATTTAGTGATGGTCTGGCTAGGTGTCATTATGTATTTGCAAAAAACTTTAGGCGAAGCTAGTACTTCCATTTAAAAAACTCTCCCCCATTTTGACGTTCTAGGTTAGGGTTTTTTGCAAAGTAGCTTGTCAAAAAGGGTTGGGACACCCCTAGGGTTGCCCTAACCCAATGCCATAATACCCCCCCAGGGGGTAGGTTTAGGGTTAGGTTAGGCATCTCTTTTCACTAAGGGCTGGCATTTCCATGCCAGCCCACTTACGCATTTAAGAAAACAGGAGGGGGGGGCTCTGTCACATAAATAAGGTAGAGTGTCATAGTTTTTACTATGACTTGACCCTTTACTTTGGACGTTGATTGTTGTTACCTACTGTACTATGTTGATGAACCTTAAATGTAGTAAGAAACAAGCCCGCTTAGTGCACTTGGGTATCTGGTGATGGTCCGGCTGGTGTCATTAGGTATTTGTAGGAACTCTAAGCAAGTTAGAACTTACCTTATAAAAACCCACCTCAATTTGACATCCATGTTAATGTAGATGAGTTCGTGTTTAGTAGGGTTAGGAACACCCCTAGGGTTGACCTAACCCTAGGGTTGCCTAACCCACGCCTAAAAACCCCCACCCCTTTGGGTAGGGTTTTAGGGTTAGAGTTAGGCTAAGTTAAACACTCTATCATTAACTTAATAAGGGCTAGCTAAATTCGTGCCACCCACATACGCATTCAGGAAAAGAGGGGGGGGGCTCCATCACATAAATAAGGTAGAGTATAGTAGGAGAGCTCCTAGGTTCATGACTGAGTTGTTCTCTTCTACCGGTGCAAGCTTCAGCTTGTGTCGTTAAGGTACAACCCTTTGTTGTGCCGCCCTAACTTCCAAATGACAGGGGTAGCTCACCCTTAACATTGGCGAATCCATGCACGGAAGGTCTTGTCGGAATGCACGTTCCAAGAGGCAAGGTTGAGGCTTGTTCCAGCCTCCTCCTCCACGTCAAGCTAGGTGTAGCACTCATGGCCAAGCAAGGCACATTCGTGTCCTTGTACAACCGTGGGGTGGGATCTTATTTAACAGTTCACATTACCAGTTCCTGAGGGTTCACTAAGGGGTTTAGAGTTGGCATTTAGGAGCCACGTTTGTGGCACTTGGTGCAACTCTTAATCTAAGGGCTATGGCATGATAGCCCACATCGGGAAGGTAGTGTCACATGGAGATGTGACACTAGGCTAAACGTCACACAATACAACGCCCGAGGCACACCCTTTGGGGTTATGTCATGGGCTTGTCGCCAAGGGGTTGGATACTTTGACAAACAGGCATGCTTGTGCTCGCGCTAGGGTGCTAAGCCTTGGGCATGCTCAAGGGAGGTTAGGTTTGTAACTAGTGTGCTTTGGCACACTTGGCTAGGGAGTGTTCTCCTTGGAATCCAGGGGTTGAACAACCTAAGCTGTTAGTAGGAGCCTTTTCGTGAAGCACTTGCAAGGTCATGTAAGTAGGGTTATCCAAACTTAGCCTTAGGGAGTTTGCTTAGTAGAACACTCATGTCCTTACTAAGTATTAGCCCTAGGTCTAGGGTATGACTTGGCCACTCAAACCCTTAGGGTTAGTCATGGTTCAGGGTACCCCTTGTCGCCTAAAGGGGTTGTACTCTGAATGAGGGTGATTCCTAAGGGGTAAGTGACGATGCCTTGGCTCTATCACAGGGGTATGTGTGAGACACATCTCCTTTGTGGAGTTAGGACATGAGCCTGTCTAGGTCTACTGGGACATGATCCTAAAGTTACTCGGGTTATCCTCTAGGGTTTAGGGATGATCATTCTAGGGGACTTAGGGTAGAACTCTAAGTCTTTTGCCTAATTAGGCCCCTGAGTCAGACTCTTAAGGTTATCTTGGAAGACTTAGTGTTGCTCACATAGGGTGATGACGCCGAATGGCCACTTGGCAGCCACGTGTTGCCACGTGTTGGCCTTTGGGTTTAAACTCTGACATAGAGTATGTGTAGTGAGGCTTCCTGGGTTCAAAAGAGAGCTCGTTAACCTTCTACTGGTGCAAGCTAAGTTTGTGTCGTCAAGGTGCAACCCTTTATTGTGCCACCCAAACTTTCACATGATAGGGGTATGTCCCACCTTTGGGTTAGACTATCCTTATCATTGGCAAGATCTCGCCTTTGTGACAGGGGTACATCCAAGGAGTTAGTCAAATTCTTTGGTCCGAAAACCTGCTTATAAGCTCAAAGGCATTGCCCGAGTTCACATTCCGTAGAACTAGTGGTTGAGGCCTTGTTCCGGCCGCCTCAACCACACTAAGCTAGGAACGATACATGTAGCTCGGCTAGTCCACATATCTTGATTCACAAGGTGAACCTCGTTCGTGGACTTGGTCAGCTAGGGGCTTATGTTCCTAAGGATTGGGTTCTTAGTATGGGTTACTTTACTATATTCTGTGGGGTTTCCAGAGAGGGATTCAAGGATTGGCACCTGGCAAGCCGCCTTTGTGCCACTAAGTAAAAACTCTGACACCATAGCATTGACATGCCTTCCAAAGTTCAAAAGCTCATTCCTGGATGCTTGCAAGAATAATTCTACTATCTTCATCATCGCCAGAATATTATTCACATGCTGCTTTAAAGTTGAAGTTCCAATGTTGAGGGAGCAATAAGCCATCCTTATCTTTAAACCCCATGGACATGAGATTGGTGAAGTGCAACATGTTCTCTATTCAGCCAAAAGTGAACTCCATCTCTTTCTTGTTGGTGGGCATAGCATTTATGTCACCAAAAGCCCTCAAAGAAGTATCAAAATGTCATCACAATATGACCTTGTCCAAGAACATGCTATAATATAGCTACATTATCAACCTTCGTCACTTTATCCACTTATCCTAAATGCAACTAGCAATTGCCTTGCACAACTGATCCTGTTGGGTGCACACCTTTTCCTAAACCAGTCATAGAAGAGAAAGCATATGTTGCTAAGTTGACAAAGCTCAAATTCTTTCTCAAATATTAAATCATAGTTCACATACTTTTAAAACCACCTCAAAAAATACTGGTGCTCATTTGCATTCCAAAAACACATCCTTTTGAATGGTTTGACATGGCAATGGTTTTTTTTTATCTTTGTAATTGCACAATATCATGAAATAAACCATGAGATCAATGTCTACATTTAGTACGAATAGCAATTATAGCTTCCATCTTATTATCGACCTTAGCAATTTTTTCCTTATCTTTACTCATTGTTGCCACCATCCTCTCGTTCACTTTCTTGCAAATGTTTAATGCAACCAATATCGTATGCACATAGAAAACATTGTTGTGGATGATATCAAAGCCATAAAGCTCCCAAAGTTCATAGAACAATGATTTTCCTCGCACTCCTATGAATAAGTTAGAAAGATTTTCATACATGCGTAATTGGCCGCTTCAATATCACTCCCACACAAAGCATCAAGAGCCATAGAAATTTTTGTCATCTCAAACCTTCTTAGAGGTGTTCTATATTTTGCCAGACATTCTTGTGAACTTTGTCTTTATCAACGTGCTCCTACAAGGAACACTTCCTCCTGCAAGAGTAAGAAATGTAAATATAAACACAAGAAAACAATGCATGACAAGTTTGAGCAACTCACACATAGCAATATGATATGTTGTTACTGCATTGACATTGAACTCTATCTTCAACCCTCCATAATGCTTTGGAGATAGTGTTGGAACCCCTTCCACAAAAATTGACTCCAACTCATCAAAGAGAGGTTGCAAAAAAAGATCTAGTGAATTCATCATGCTTTTGATCTTAAGTAGAGCACTACATGCTAAGTTCAACCATTTCTTTAGGCATTCCTTTCCCTTCATTAATATAACTAACCGAACCACAATGCTGCTTCGCTTGGTACTTTGTGTTAATTAAAAGCCATCTATGTGTACCATGAATAAAAATTATGAAGGTCTCCCTTGACAACTAACCTTGGATAAGAACCTTCAGCGATGCAATATGGACATCTCACTTGGTAAGTGTTTGTTGTAGAATCATACGTAGGAAATAATCCATCAACCTTCTTAGGCCATAGTTTGATATAACACAAGCAATGTTTGCATTTAAAAGGCACCACTATTTGGATCCACAAAAACTCTTAATTCTCCACCACTTTAAACAATGCTAGACCTCCTTGATAACATGCATAATCTCAAATGGTAACTTATGCAACCAAGATCTCTAATGTTATAAATCTGATATAACACAAGCAATGTTGCATTTGAAAGGCAACTCCCACTCACTATTTGGATTCACAAAACTCTTAATTCTCCACCACTTTAAACAATGCCAGACCTTCTTGATAACATGCATAATCTTAGATGGTAACTTATGCAACCAAGATCTCTAATGTTATAAATCTTCAAAACAAGTATCTTCAATCTCCCACCTAAAGGAATGGACACAAATTTGATAGCTTGTGCCCTTGTTTTTTATATGTTTTACATTTTTCACAAACTAAACAAGGCATTGGTAGCTTGACTTTTGTTTTACTTCTAATGTTCAATGTCTTTTTACAAGTGCATGTAACTAAAGTTCCATCCTTGATTTTTTAAAGTTGTAATATGATCCATATCATGAACACAATTAGCATGTTGATTCATAATTGGGAAACCCAAGTCTTGAAGTCAATGCTTGAAAGTGAAGCTATTGTTCATTTTTATCCTTTTATCACACCATCCCATTTACCCAAAGCTGAAACTACACTTGCAATGTTATCACCACACTTGAATAATAGCTCAAACAAGGCACCTTGCAAAGCTTCTAAGGTGATGCATTAAAAGTCTTTAAAATTTTAATAACAAGGCCAACAATTAGTCCTCTTGAAGCCAAATTGCCATTCAAGAACTCCTTGGTTTTTGTTATTCTCTTCCTCTTCTTATCATTGTGTACATCCTCTTAATATGTTAGAAGTTTATGTGATCATTCCATCACAAATTGTTAAGAGCTTGTGTATGTGATTGTATGCTTACTATTGTCGCACTTGAGGAGGCATTGAATTGAACTTGAGAATTTACTCTCATTTTTTTTGTAATATTTTCAACATGCCTTGTAACCTTGTTCTCGAAATTTTTTTTTCTTGTGGATAATCATGTACACAAGTATCACAAGTGCATATGAGAGACTCCACAAGAGTCTCCACATATAAAGTCCTAGCTGCATCTCTTTCTCTATGAGTTCTCCAAACTTGCATGCTAACCAATTGACGTTTGGGATTAGCCTTGATGCAAACGAAGCAAAAGCACTTGTAATCTTTATTCTTATTCATCATGAAGTAAACTTGATTAGCTAAGCCACATTATCTAGATTCCCTATTAATGCTTAATCATCCATGTGTGAATCAATTAATTAATTACATTGTTCAAAGCAAAGAGTGAGACACTTACCCATGCAAATAGTTTCGAGGTTAAAGCAAGCATCGAGGAAAGAGAGATGTCTATTCTCTGAGCTCCCACATTGTCTTGAAAGAGATGATTTGAATCTTGGATTTTCTTTTAAACAAAACCTCATCGTCATGAAGTTGAAAACGAGCATTAATTTGAATTCATTTGAGTACATCACCCACATGGATATCTATTTATTTGAATTATTTGTTACACTTGTGGATTGAGCTCTGTGTGGCATAGTTACGAACACGCCGGCCGTGTTCACCGTGTTTCACAAACACGGCCATGAGTCGTGTTCCCACGGCCGTGTTCGTGAACAATGTTTCATGTTACGAACACGGGCTGTGATCCTAGCGACCATGGCCGTGATCACGGCCCGTGTTCATAACATAAAACACTGTTTAGAATATTCTTGGCTGAATATACTTGTGGAATATTCTTTTTAGACATCACACAACAAATCTAGGACACACGCAGCAATCCAGGGCACAACAAGCATGGCGAGGTTGAAGATGACGACGAGATGCAAGATATTTAAGTAGTTTATAAGTGTGAAATAGTTTATGTGCAAATAAAAATATTAAGAATAATATAATAAAAAATAGCATATTCTTAAAATAATATAATTTAAAAATAGTATATTTTTATAATATTTACTAGAATATTCGTGAGCTATCGTGAGCCGTGATCGTGTTATGGTCGGTTCCTAACTTGTGTTCGTGTTTGTCATAACCTTTCTCTTTCCCCTTATGCCAACTAGGCAAAGCCAATTGGTGTTTATTAAAGGGCCCTTGGTCATGATGACTCAATTACGCTTGAGTCTTTTTGCATACATATCCCACATATCTCACAATCTTTACCCAGGTAGTCAACTCACCAGGTTAGAACTATGATAGTGTTCCATGTTTGTGTTTGTAACTATGTTGTGGGATAACACTAATTTAGATATATTGATTGAGGTCAAGAGTTCAAAAGTCTCCCATACCAAAATCATTATCCAAGATCGTTGTACACCATGCAGGTGATGGTGGCAAAGTTTTTGAAGCATGGCTTTGTGAAGGCTTTCTTAGTTTTTCTTTGCAAAATTGGGGATTATGGATTACTCTGCCATTTCAAAATGCAAAATTGAAGAGTTATCATAAGAGATTGTTCCTTCCTTTCTAAGGAAAATGTTAAGTGTTTGTTTATTGAGAACAAATCTATGGCTTTATATTTTTCCACGCATCAAGTTAAAAATGGAAGTCCTTTGGTTTTTGTAACAGTGAGGATATCATGTTGTGAGGCCTTTCGGACAAGCTTGCAACAGCATCCTAGTCTGCCCATGGCAATTCTGTAGTGTTACAAATAGTGTAGGAGTGGTAGTAGTAGCAATTCAAGGTTCATGCTCTCAACAATGCCTTGGTGCATCATGAACAAGTAGTGCAACAACAACACAATACTTCATGGGAAATGAGATTTCCTTGCTGTTGTTCCAATTCCAAGATCTATTAATAGTGGGGGGCAGATAGAAATGACCACATTCCAAAAGTAGCCCAAGTTTTTACAGTCATTAGTTGAGGTGAAGCTCTAAAGAATGGTAAGGTTGCATTGGGTAAGTGTGGGCACAAATCACAGTGGGTCACCATGCTGACAAACAATAAGGTTATTCGTTCTCATCTTCTTTTGGTATTTCCCACTACCCTATTGTTTATTTTTTAAGGGGTGTAGAGCATGCTAGGAATATTAGAAAGAGGAACTAGCTCATCAATAAACATTCAAGATAGCGGGGAGTTGATGGAGGGAAAATTCTTATGAATTTTTTAATAAGTACATCTTGAAACCATCTTGGGTCAATGACAATGACTGAGCAAGATATTGAAAAAGCGAGAACAAAGTTCGGGAGGATTGGAAGTGTGACTACAACAAAGACAACCATTGGGACAACAAGGCCATTCAATGAGAAAACTCATAATTTTTTGGGAACTTGTTTATTGCTAGGATAAAATAACCTAAAGTGTACAAGCTCACACAAGCATGGTTGGTATTAGAATTATGCTTGGACATGTTGATGACTATCAATTCATCCTTCAAGTGAGAGTTATAAAAATACTTCCAAACTTTAATGAATATCTACTATCATATGTCCATAAAAATTTACAAATGCTCACCCGAGTGGGCTCAAATGTTGTGGAGGTATTCTTTGATTTTGTTTTTGCTTCTAATTGTTTGCATTCTGCTTATGGCTCAAGTACTTAACAACACATGCAAGTGATGGAATACTAGATTTATTTTATAATTCAGAAGAGATAGATGAACTTGGTGATAACTCAACTGTAGTGATTTCAAAGATAATTATTGTCTATCATGCACTAAAAAGTTGATTTTTCATTACAGAAATGAGGAATGCCGAGGTTGATGACAGTGCCACTATGCAAGAAATCAAAAAGAATAGCAAAGTACACATGCAAATTAGCCCCTCGGGATCAACATGGTGATCAAGAAGTTCATACATCTAGCAAGGCATGGCTTTCATCATCCTCAAGGTATTTTGTGCTTTAAACCTTTAAGTATCATGATTTATTTCAGGGTGGAGACAACTTTGTTTATAAGCATGATGACAAAGTATTGTTGCTGCACAAAGGAACTATTATTGAACAAGGCCAAGTATTCAAGACTAGTGATGATGCAAATCCAATTGTTTATGGGAAGAGGATTGATGAGGCTCATGTTTCTGTGGTGCTCAATGCATGGAATGAAGATGTGGCAAGCTTGAAGCTTCCCTTTCCAATAGAAGAAGTAAAATATATTTAAAGATCTAGGAAGTAAGGAGTGGTACATCTTATGACCCAAGAGGAGACTATTGTTACAAAATGAAATTGAAGAGCAAGTGAGTCTTTTACATGCTTTCTTGCTATGTTAATTCCATTTTCTTATAGATGTGAGTACAAGGCAATGCACAACTCTCCAAAATGACAATGGACAAGTATAAAATCATCTCCATGGTGGCTCTAGAAGCGAAGTCTTTGAAGGAAGTTTCTGCAATGGATATTAAAGATTTCATTAAGAACGACAATGCTTCAATATTGTGAAGAACTTTAAGGAAGATGAGCTATATTGAAAATTTGCCATCAAATGTGTCCAAGAAAATTGTTTGGATCATAGAGAATGCATGGAATAAGAAAGATTTTACCATTCAAAATGTTTTTGAAAATGTAGCTTTTATAATTAACAATCATGCAAGATTTAAGTAATGTGGTATTTACAAGTTTGGATCTATAGAACTTTACTACTATGCATATTGTTAAAGATAAAACCTTCACCAAAGTCAAGTGTGTCTTTCCACATTGTTATGGAAGCTAATCCATGTATTAAATTCATGTATATTTCTAAAACTTAAAACATGCACAATCATGAAATTTGTTAATTGACATTACTATGCAACAAACTATACATGTAATAATGCTACTATGCATATTACTATAGATGAACCCATGTGTTTTATTTCAATAAAATACATTGAAAAACATGTATTAATTTTTTTAAAATGATGACATTAAACCATTGTTTAAACTATGTTAAATATATATCATATCCATTGAAATAAATTTATATATAAATTAACCACTACTATAAATGTATAAAGAAAACATGTACAATAACTTGCTAATAAAAATTATGGCCATAAAATTCTACTTACAAACACAACAATTTAACTTGCATGAATTGAATTGTATATATAACCATGTTGTTAAATCTTATTGCATCTCAATCTAGCTATGGTTATGTGTCAAGATAACCAACTTTCGATGCATATTTTTTCATAGGTTTTTAATAATATCACCAATATGATCATAAAAGTAAATTTCTTTGGACTAACTTAGGAAATAAGCTCACAAGTCAATAATAACAATTACAGATTAGGGCCAAGTCAAGGATAACAATTGGATTAAGGGTAAACCCATTATGTTCAAAAAAAAACTAAATAAAGGTTTAACTTAGGGATAAACTCACCAAGTTAAGGATAATAATGAGGTCAAAGATAATTAAATAATTAAGCCAATGTGTAGGTAAACTTACAAGGCCGACTTAAATACACTCACCTTGAAATATAACAATTGGGTTAAGATTTATTAAATAATTAAGTAGGAGTTTAAGGATAACAATTGAGTTAAGGGTTAATATAAAAATAAACTCACTAGATTAAGAATAAACTCACTACATTAAGAATAACAATTAAGTTAAGAATTTAATTTAGGAATAGACTCATTAGGTTAAGATAACAAATTATAACAATAGATATACTTAACTTAATCATAATAAATTATTGTATTATGATTCATAATTATAATATTAATACATATTACACACACAAGTATACTGGTGGTAATTTATTTTATTTTTGGTATGGCAAAATAGCATTTGCACCATAGTAATAATCATATCTTCACAATGTTTCAGTGTGATTAAGATGTATTTAATGTATATGGTAAATAAATATATATTCACATAAATTTTATTACACTTTAATTTTGGAGATTTTTAGGATTCAAATAAATGCTAAATAATATATGGGTATATGCCATGTATGCACGTTAACTAAAATGGGCATGATACATAAAAATAGAATATAAATAAATTACTAATTAATACTTAAGTTTTTAATAATAATTAATTAATTAATTAAAAATATAATTAAGCCTTAATTATTAATTAATTAACAAATTAATCTTTCATTAACCATACTTATAAAGAATATTCCTAAAATATTTTAGAATATTCTTATTATTCTTCATTGTAAAAATTTTACAATAATTTAAAAATACTATCAAACATAATTACAATAAATCAATTTCTTTATCAACTTATTAATTTATTTATAATTACTTTTTTTTTAACCATATAGAGAAATTTCCTTATCTTGTCTAAGTCATCACTTTTTGAATTAATCGAATCATTTTGGTCAATATCTTATGTTGTTATCACCACCTAACACTCTCATGAATGCAATTAAGAGTTGCCAATCCTTGTTAATATGTAATTTGTGATAAAACATAAATGCATAAAGGCTTATATAAAAAATTAAGTTCCTTAATAATAATATTAGAACGCTTGATTGCTCTCCTTTAATTTATAAATATTTTAAAATTATAAAAAAGAAAAGCATCAGGATGTTTTATATGGTGGATATTATTCACAAAAGTTTTCAAAATTCTTCTTTCTAAAGCACGTATCCAAGTAGTTCACTAGCTCATCCATGATATTAATATCAGAATATGAGTCGAAAGTGATTGGATGGATACAAGTAATGTTTTAGTTGAGCATAGACTTTTGAGAAGAGTTGTCTACCCACTAAAAAATGTGCGTTCTTCATTATCTTTAACTGATTGATCTCCCAATGAAGCCCAATTAATCTTTCATTCTCGAAGAAGTATGGCTTGCTTTCCTTTCTACATCGTAGAATTTAAGAGGTTTATAACATATTCGTTGATCAAAAATGCAATCTTTACAAATCACTTCTTTTGCAATACTACAATGTTTGTTAAGCAAATTCAACAGTAATGTCAAGTTGTGAAACTGCATACATGACCAAATCCTCACAAGTGCACTCATCTCCTTAAGCTTTTGAAAGAGACCCAGACGAAAAATGATATCATGTCGAAATTTACCATGACAATGAATGCAATCTCCCTGCTTGATTTTTTTTTTTCTATGTCCTTAGGCCTTTGTCAATGAAGCAAACACCATTAACATTTAACAACATAATAGGTAACAAGGGGCAACGTTGCCTCTTGAATGCTTTGCAACTCACTTGTTTAGTCCCTTTCACATTTATCTTTTGATGTTATATTATTGCCGATTCCTTTATCATTTACTTGTACATCATCCTTACAAGATTTAGATATTGAGCACTGAAGAAAGTGATTTAAGAACTGAAGGCAATAAAAATGGTGATGAAAAACTGAAGTGGTCCCCATAATAAGGATGTTTTGAGCTGCATTATTATCCATTTCCTGCATGAACTTGTCATTCTGACATGTGGCACAAGAAATTTTCCCCAACCCCTCTCTTACCTCATGCCATGCTGAAAATCCATGTTCTCAACTGTTTCATTACATCTGCAAAATGATAGTTAGCCCTTATAATTACAAGGTATATTTTTACCTTGTTAATGTGTGACCCATGTTTGAACTAAAGCTTCTTTAATCCTTGAGAATTTATTTTTGTACAAATATAAACGAAATATACAAAAATGCCTTATGTTACACTCATTTATAATATTCGTCACTCTATCAACACATTATTAATTCTTTTAGCTGTTAGTTCTAAGTGAGGCGAAAAGGTTTTAGCCGCTTGGAAGATCGTTCAACATCTTTTCGTTTCTTCTGTTGATGTTTCCATGGTTAATGGACTAAATGTTCTGTACTCTTTGAGATAACTTCCGGTGTAATATCTAGTTCAAGATCGTTCTCAGACTCCGACATTGAATCAGATTCCTCCTTAGAGCTATCACACTTTTCAAAGGTAACTTTCCCAAATACTCATGTATGGGTTTGTTAGGGTAGTCAATTGAGAACCTCTCTATTCCACTTGTTCAAGTCCTCGACCATGGTCTTATCCTTTTCAATGGCAAACACACATGTATCCTGAAGGTAAACATTCCTTCAAAACGGATCCCCTAGTGCAATAGTCAAAAACCCATGCATCACTATGAGGACCCTCATTCAGTTGATAATGCTCAGTGCAGCTGACTTGTAATGTTTGGATAACATACATTGCTGAATACATTGCGAATATCGGTAATGGATGGAGGTTCAGCCCGTTGGAGTGAAAGTAGATTCCTAGCCAGTCATTTGGAAGTTTAAAATTGTTTGGCACATTCCTAACAACCAAGTGAACAACCGTATCAATACACATGGAATCAACATCGTTCGTATAAAATCCAGTCCAACGATGTCTATTCTTTTGGTGAAAACAAAGGCGAAGGTAATTGGTGACATGAGTAAAAATTAGAAATAAATACCTGAAAATGTAGGTATCAGCTAAGTGTGTAAAAAATTAAATAATAAATACCTCTCTGTACATGCTTGCACGGCTAAGCTTCTCCACCAAATCTTCTAGTACCCTTATTTGAAGAAGGATTTTTTGACACCCGCCAATCCATCACAAACATTTGAAATGGTTTCCTACAGGTAGTTGATGTTACCCATAAAGTCTCTGAATCCGACAACAAACATTTGTAAGGCTTGTCATGATTCGTAGCATCCTCCTTTATAAGGTTCAACTCGATTCTCCACTGCTTAAGGACTGCCATAAAGAAGGTGTCATCGCAATGTTCTCTTTTCTGGCATTGGCATGTAACAGATTTTTGCCTAATCTTCTGATTGGTTCACGCATTGGACAAGCATATCATTGTTTGTCACATGCAAATATTTACTGACCTCCTCATATGCTGAAGCCGAGGTCCAACCTAGTTTGTGACAGTGTATTCCCAATCACTCCTTAAAGTGTCTGATCGTCTTCAGCTCCATTGCCTTGAGATGAAAAGGAGAGGTGGGCTGCTGTTGTTAATTTGTAGTTTACCATCAGCCACCAAATCAGCTAACATCCATCTCCTCCACTATTGTTCCGTTCAAAGGCTTTAACCATGTGAGCTTAAAATCATTGTCTACTCTTTCGCAGCTTGAACAGACTTAGCCTTGGGAGTCTTATTAGTTTTCTTTGTAGACTTTTCGAAGGGCTCCCCTTCACTTGTCTGCTTTTTCACGATTCCATGATCCCCACCCATTTGAAGAAGACATTGTCCTCGAGGCAAGAAAATTAACATCATCAAGAGAGGATGTTTCTTTCCCGTCCATCTGGGTAAACTCAAACTACTGCAATTTCTTCAGCTCTTTACAGATTAAAAAAGGGACAAATTAATATACTAGCAAGATAAATCATGCCAAAACAATTTACTTACTCGGTATTCTGCACTTTGTTCTCTCCATGCAGTAGCTCTTTATGGTTGCCCAAGAGTTTCCCACATGGATCGCATGTGTTTGAACTTCTCCCATATTTTGCTGTTGTAATGATTGGTGTCCAACGTCCCATTCCGCCGAAAGCTTATGGTACTGCTTGGTTGTGAGATTCGGCTTAGCTAAAAACGCTAATCTTTTGTCAGTTTCTCACGGGTATGCTCGAAAAGTTTTGTTGACATCATTTCTTTATTGTATTCATTAAGGAGTCATTGGGCTACTGTTATCGTGTATTGGCTGTTAATAATGTAATACCTAATTGATTTTTTATTCTCCGTCTGGGTCTTCGTGATTTGTTCTAGTGTTGTCACCCAGACTATCTCAGTCCCTTTCTTTCTTTTATAGTATGGGCACAAAACAACATTATGTGGAACGGTGTAAGAATTGTCGTCCTTCATCTTCTTTATAAGCTCAGCTACACATTCTTGATTGAGTGGCCTATAATTGAAGTTGGGTTAACGTTGCAATACTTAACTCTACACTCGTAAATCCTATTATCCAACATCATTTCCTTGTGGCTTATTGCAGCATGGGATGCCACTAGTGCAATTGACAAAACAACAAATGACTTTCTTCTACGGTCAGAATTAACATGTGTGAGCCCCAACTATAGCTGTTCTAGTGTTTTTGGCACACTCTTCCAACTTCCAAAGATTCCTAAGTAAATTGAACATGATTTGTAAAGAACCTGGAACTGAGCCACCTCTTAATCTCCTTAATGATGTCGTTGTGTTCTTCTTTAATAAGAAAAATGGATGATTGCTTCACTTATGAATGTTCTGTATTGTAAAACAATATCTATTGTGAATACACCTACTCGATGAGTATTGAGATCCTCGAAGTAGACATTTAATCGAATCCCCTACATATATGGGCTTTCGTTTAGTTAAAGAAAAACTCCACAATCAACATCATTAGTGAACACGTGAACATCATAATCCACAAGCCGACAGAACCACCTGAGGTTCTTGTCATATTTGGCGACCTCCAAATTCGAACATGACATTAAAGGAATAAGGTATATATTTCAAGTATCATCCAATCTCGGTTTGCAGCCTGCCCTCGGGTGCTTCATTAGTGAATCTACTTTCCATTGTTTTGCTTGTCCACGTGATGTGACAGAGGTTAGTTGACAAGCTTCTCATTTATTTTAAAATATGACCAAATTAATTCCAGAATCCCCCTGCCCATCTCATCTCCTCCTCGTCTTTAATGTCACTCAATTTCACATCTGAATACAAAAATAATAAGTTATTCAAGCACATATTCAAGTATAACAAATTTTATTTTAATTCTTACTCAAAATTTAATAACGATTCTATATTAATGGCTGAATCAATTTGTTTGACCAAGCCGTTGTCTGCATAAAATTAAACTATGAATACAATTTTTATAAAAATGCACACACACTTATATAAACCCGAATATACAAATACACTATTAAAACTTTACAGGGTCTATACATATTTTCTCTGAAGTGCTCAGACTATTTAGATGGCAAGGAATTATAATATATAGACAAACATGTACTTATATATATATTAAACACTGATACATTCACATACACCCTTCTTTATCTTAGAGAGAAGTGGACGGGATTAAGTGTTTAAAGCTACATTTGTGATAGTGCAAAAAACTGGTATCATTCAGTTCTAGAACCACCACAAATGTGAGCTTTGGATAGTTTTTACATGATTTACTAACTTTTATGATAAGATTATACAAGTAAATAAAAGGAGATAATGAACTTATATTTATTAGTACACATGTACATTCACATAGAGGGTGGCGAGATTAATCCCGCCACCCTTCTTCATCTCAGAGAGAAGTGAGCAGGATTGATCTCACCCACCATTTTAGAAGGCAGGGAAGGGGTGGCAAGACCACTTCCTTGCCTTCTACAATTTGTGTTTTTGAGAAAGAGATATATAAAAATTATAATATACAGATAGACACGTACATATAAATACATGTGTGTGTGGGAGATATAGGTAAAGGAGTTGTGGGTAGGATTAATCCCACCCCACATTCTTTGAGACATAAAGGGTGGTGGGATTAATCTCACCACCCCTTCCATGTCCCAATCATGGTAGGATTAATCCTCCCACCACCTCCACACCTCCTCAAACGGTCGGCGAGATTAATCCTGCCCACCAGGCATAAAAGGGTCAATGGGATTAATCTCGCCACCCTTTATGTCTCAAAAAATATGGGGCGAGATTAATCCCACCTACCAGGCATGGCATTGGTGGCGGGATTAATCCGCCCACCAGGCATGGCATCAGTGGCGGGATTAATCCCGCCTCGCCACCCTTATCCATATGAGAGAGTTGTGGTGGGATTAATCCCGCCCACCAGGCATTAAAGGGGTGGCAGGATTAATCTTGCCACCATTTATATCTCAAGAAGTGTGGGACGTATGAGTGGTGGGATTAATCCCGCCACTGTTTAGTCTTAAAGAGTGTAGGACGGGATTAATCCCGCCACTGTTTATGTCTTAAAGAGTGTAGGACGGGATTAATCCCGCCACTGTTTATGTCTTAAAGAGTGTAGGACGGGATTAATCCCGCCACTGTTTATGTCTTAAAGAGTGTAGGACGGGATTAATCCCGCCACTGTTTATGTCTTAAAGAGTGTAGGACGGGATTAATCCCGCCCGCCATGCATGGTATTAATCCGCCACTGTGTATGTTTTAAAGAGTGTGGGACGGGATTAATCCCGCCTGTCAGGCATGGTATGGGTGGCAGGATTAATCCCGCCACTGTTTATGTCTCAAAGAGTGTGGGATGGAATTAATCCTACCCACCAAGCATGGTATGGGTGGGACAGAATTAATCCCGCTTGCTCGGCAGGGCATGGGTTGTCACAACCTTTCCCTCTCCCCTTATACCAACTAGGCAAAGGGCCAATTAGTGTTTATGAGAGGGCCCCTGGTTATGATGACTCAGTTACGCCTTGAGTCTTTTTGCCCACATATCCACAATCTTTACCCAGGTAGTCAACTCACTAGGTTAGAACTATGACACTCTCCACCCATTTGAGAAAAGTGAATGCCCTCATCCACAGACTTCAAGGGGTTGCTACTATGCCTTCCTCCAGAAGGTGCAGCTAGAGGTGTTTCTACTCACGCTTGGCTCTACTTATGCTTGACTCGTAACCCAGCTCGCAAGCTGTACTTGCATCATATGTCAATCGGCCAGAGGCGATCACAGAGCCGCTTGGCTGTATACATGTGATCAAGGGGTTTAGTTAGGCAAGGACAAGTACGCCAACCTTAGTGGCGTGAGCTTTACTCAAAAGTTCATCCCCTGATGAGAATTGAATCTGAGACCACTCTGATACCAAATGTCACAAACCTTTTCCTCTCCCCTTATGCCAATTAGGCAAAGAGCCAATTGGTGTTTATAAGAGGGGACCCTGATCATGATGACTCAGTTATGCTTAAGTCTTTTTTGCCCACATATCCCATAATCTTTACCCAGGTAGTCAACTCACCAGGTTAGAACTATGACATGGGTGGTAAATTAAATCCCACCACCCTTTAGGCAAGGCATGGGTGGTAGGTTTAATCCCGCCACCCTTTAGGCAGGGCATGGGTGGCAGGATTAATCCCGCCCACCGCCATGTAAAAGGTGGCGGGCTTAATCCCACACACCAAACATGAATGTGGTGGTGGGATTAATCTCGCCATCACCTTCTCTATCTCAAAGAGTGGTGGGCGGGATTAATCCCGCCACCCCTTCCATGTTGCAAGCAATGGTGGGCAGGATTAATCTTGCCACCTCTTTCTCTGTCTCAAAGAGTAATGGGCGGGATTAATCCCACCACCCCTTCCATGCCGCAAACAGTGGTGGGTGGGATTAATCCTACCCACTCAACATGGAAGGGGTGGCAGGGTTAATCCCGCCACCCATGCAAGGAATGGGATACAAATACACACGTACATATACATATAGTTGTGTGTGTGTGACAGAGAGGATAAAGAAGTATATATATAAAAAACACAAATACACATACATTCAAGAGTGTGTATATGAGAGAGAGATATAAAGTAATTTCTAAGAAGAGAGAGATAAATAAATAAAATTATATGTGTGGTGTGCCAAAAATAGATAAATAAATAAAGTTTATACAAATACAACACATATATATGTATATATATATACAGGAGTGTGCGTGCGTGTGCCAGAGGATAGATAAATCAATTAAATTACACACACACACATATATGTATATGTATATACAGGAGTGTGCGTGTGTGTGCCAGAGATAGATAAATCAATAAAAATTATACACACACACACAAATATATATATATGTATATACAAGAGTATGCATGTGTGTGCCAGAGATAGATAAATAATAAAATTATAGATACACACATATATGTATGTATATATGTATATATGTATATATATATGTGTATATGTATATCGTGTGTGCTAAATAAAAATTATACAGATACACACACACACACACACACACACACCCACATATATATATATATATATATATATAATATATATATATATATATATATATATGTATATACATGAGTGTGCGTGTGTGTGTGAGAGATAGATAAATAAATTTTATTATATAGATACACACATATAAATGTATATGTAAATACAAATAAATAAATAAATTATCTATTGCACGCAGATATATATGTACACATGCAATTAGCTTCATCAAGATGAGCCTAGGCTACCTAGTAGCGATGATCAAGAAGTCCATACATCTATCAAGGGAACAATCACATGGCTTTCATCAATCTCAAGGTATTTTTGAGCTTTAAATATCTTCAAGTATCATGATTTATTACAGGGTGGAAGCAACTTTGCTTATAAGCAGGATGATAAAGTATTGTTGCTGCATAAAGGAGTTACTATTGAACAAGGTTGAATATTGAAGACCAATGACAATGCAGATCCAACCATTCATGGGAAGAGGATTGACAAGACTCGTACAAAGATCTAGGAAGTGGGGAGTGGTACATCTTATGGCCTAAGAAGAGACTACTACTACAAAATAAAGTTGAAGAGCAAGTGAGTCTTTTGCATGCCTTCTTACTATGTTAACTCTATTTTCTTGTAGATGCAAGTACAAGGCACTGCACAATTCTCAAAATGATAGTGGACAAGCATAAACTCATTTTCCATGGTGGCTCTAGAAGTAAAGTCTTTGAAAGAAGTTTCTACAATGGCTATTAAAGATTTCATCAAGAATAATCAATGCTTCAACGATGTGAAGAACCTTAAGGGAGATGAGCTGTATCAAAAATTGGCCATCAATTATGTCCAAGAGGAAATTGTTCGGATCACAGAGGATGCAAGGAAGAAGAAAGATTTTACCATATAAAATATTTTGAAAATGTAGCTTAATAATTATGCAAGATTTGAGTAATAAAATGTGGTGTTTAACGAGTTTGGATATTATGGAAGGTTGGCCTTTAAATCCATGTATATATTTTAATAAACATGCACAATCACAAGAATTGTTTATTGCACTACCATGCAACAAAACCATGCATGTATTACTATACATATTGTTAAAGATGAAACCTTCACCACGTCAAGTGTGTTTTCACATTGTTATGGAAGGTTTGACATTTAAATCCATGTATTAAATTCATGTATATTTCTGACATGTGGCACAAGAAAATTTTCGCCATACCCTTCTTTTACCTCATGCCACTGTTGAAAATCCTTATTCTTTATAAATGAAACCACGTGTTTTATCTCATGAAAATACATTGAAAAACATGTATTAAATTTTCTGAAATAGGGTGACATAGGGTGACATCCACACCACAAGGGTTGTAACAAACCATTGTTAGAAACTATGCTAAAAATTGCTATAATATCTATTGAAATAAAATCTATATAAAAGATGACCAAATTAACCACTACTATAAATGTTATAAGAAAATGTTATAGTTTTTACTATGACCTTTACTTTTACTTTGAAGTTAACTGTTGTTACATACTGAACTATGTTGATAAGCCCTAGGCGTGCATTTGGATATTTTAGTGATGGTTTGGCCGGATGTCGTTAGGTATTACAAGAAACTTTAAGTGAAACTAGCACTTCCATTAATAATTCTTACCTTCATTTTTCGTGTGTCTCAGTTAAGTTATTGATTAATTTTAGTGAATTTGGCATGTCGGATATGGGTAGAACACCCCTAAGGTTGACCCAAACCCTATGGTTGCCTTAACCCCATGTCCTAAACCCCTCAGGTTAGGGTTAGGAGTTGATGGGTAGTTAACTTATAACTCACCAAGTATATTTCCATTGGTTTTGTATTAACCCACTTTATAAAACAGGAAAACCAGGGGGGGCTCTGTCACATATATTAAGTAGTATATGTAGTGAGAGTTCATGGGTTCATGATTAAGCTCGTTATTCTTTTATCGATGCAAGCTCTAGCTTATGTCATCAAGGCACAACCCTCTGTAATGTCACCTCAACTTTTAAACAACAAGGGTACGTCTCACCTTCGGGGTAGCCTACCTTAACATTGGGAATTCATGTCTGGGAGGTTTTGTCGAACTGCACGTTCCAAGGGTCAGAGATTGAGGCATGTCTCAAGCCTCCTCCTCCACGTTTAGCACTCACAACTAAGCAAGGCACATTCATAGCGTGAGATCCTGGCTGACATGTTTTCTTTACCAAGTTCTCACAAAGGGGTTCTAGAGTTGACATTTGGGAGTCACGTTTGTGGTACATGATGTAACTCTTGAATTTAAGGGGTTATGGCATGATAACTCACACCTCAAGAGACAATTTTACATAAAGATATAACACTAGGTTAGATGGCACATAGTATAATGCCCAAGGCATGCCCTTTGGGGTTGTCTCATGGACTCAACGTAAAGAGTTATATACCTTAGCAAGCATGCATGTTTGTGCTCACATTAGGGTACTAAGCCTTGGGCATCAGCTTAAGAGAGGTTGGGTTTTGTAACTAAGGTGCTAATGACACACTTGGCTAGGGGGCATTCTCCTTGGGATTTAGGGGTTGAACCATCTAAGCTCATTAGCATGAGCTCTTTTGTGAGACATTCATAAGGTTGTGTGTTAAGGGTTGTTTCAAACCTAGCCTTAGGGAGTTTTACTTAGCAGAACACTCGTGTTTGCCTACGGTGCACACTCGAGTACTAACCTAGGTCTAGGGTATGTCTTGGCCACTCAAACCCTTAAAGGTTAGTCGTGGTTCAGGGACCCCTTTGTTACCCTAAAGGGGTTGTACTCCCTGATGAAGTTGATTCCTTAAGGTGTGAGTCACGATGCCTTAGCTTTGTTACGAGGGTATGTGCAAGGCATATCTCCTTAGCAGGGTTAGGACATGAACCTATTTAGGTCCTTTGGGGTAGGATCTTAAATGTCTATTCGATTTATTGTCTAGGGACTTAGGGTAAGACCTTAAGTTTTGTGCTTATTTAAGCATCTGAATTAGGCTTTTGGGGTTGTTTTAGAAGATTGCTCACATAGGTGTTGATGCTGAATAGCCACTTGGCAACCATGTGTTGGCTCTTCAAATTAAAACTCTAACAAAAAACATGTACATTAACTTGCTAATAAAAAGTATGGCCATACATTCTATTTGCAAACACAACATTTTAATTTGCATAAATAACTACATAAACTAAATTGTATATATAACCATGGTGTTAAATTCTTATTCCATCTCTTGGTCTAGGATAACAACTTTTAATACATAATTTTTTCACAAGTTTTTAACAATAACCATAGTATTTCACTAATAAGATCACAATTTTTTTTCCCTAAGTCAACTTAGGCATAACCTCACCAGGTCAAAGATAATAATTAGGTTAAAATTCAAACTTAAGACAAGGTCAAGGATAACAATTAAGTTAAACTCACTAGGTTAAACATGATAAACTCAATATGCCAAACCTAGAACATTAAAGGTTCAATTTAGGAATACTCAGATTAAAGATAACAATTAAAAGTTACAAATAATTAAGTTAGAGTTTAAGGATAACATTTGAATTAAGGGTCCAACTTAAGAAGAAACCACAAGATTAAGAATAATAAATGAGTTAAGAGTTATTAAATAGTTAAGTAAGAGCTTAAAGATAACAATGGGTCTAACTTCAAAATAAATTCATTATGTTAAGAATAATAACTAAGTTAAAAATTATTAAATAGTTACATGAGTAAACCTAGGAGATTAAACTAAGTTAAGAATTTAATTTATGAATAAATTCATTAGATTAAAATAATAAGTTAAGGGTTCAAAAATAATTATGGGTAAACCTAAGAACTTAAAGAATAAACTTAGCAAGTTATTTATCCAGCAATTGATATACTTAACTTAATCATAATAGATTGCTGTATTATGATTCATAATTATAATAGTAATATATATTACACACAAGTATACCAGTGGTAATTTTATTTTTGGTACAAGCATAAAAATATATAGTTAGCATTTGCACCATAGTACGAATGTTTCAGTGTGATTAAGATGTGTTTAATGTACTAAATTACACTTTTACTTTTAGAGAATTAGGATTCAAATAAATGCTAAATAGTAAATGAGTATGCCATGTGCAAATCCTAAGTTTCACATATCCACATATCATGTATACTTCAAAAACCTTACAATAATGATGACTTTAATTACTTTATCTAATGCTACTATACCCCAATTGTTGAATTTACAGTGAGTTACTAAAGTAAGATATATTAAGTATATTTCAAAACCTTATAATAATGGACTTGAGTTATCTAGGATGCTACTATACAATTGTAACTGAGTTATTTTAACATGGTGAGATAATTGGTACTGGAATGACATGAACATTGAGTGGGCGTCACTGTTACATGACATACCTCGCCACATATACATTTAGGGCTTTCCGTTTGTGTCCGTTAGCACGGTGCGCTTGGATCCTGATTGTCTCATGGTATCGGAGCTCGGATAGCGCCATGGAAGGAAAGCCATCCATCCGCGAGTTTGATGGAGAAGGATTTGAGGGATTCAAGATCCATCTTGAATCCTTTCTCTTATTTCATGGGTTGTTGGGGATTGTAGATGGAACAGAGCCGTCGCCAGCTCCAGGTTCTACTGCTGCTGAGGTACGTGACTGGAATCTCCGGGATTCCAAGGCTAGAGGAAGTATTGCAATGTGCCTGTCCTCGAATGTATTATTTGCTGCTCCATCCATTCCCAAATCCACTGCAGCAGCACTTTGGAAATGGTTGAGCGACACCTATGGCATCAAGAGTGAAATGGATGTCTTCAACATCCATTCACAGCTAGATTCCTTGAGGCTAGAGGAAAATGGTAGTATCCAGACTCACATTGCCAAGCTCCAGGGATTTTTCACACAGCTTGCGGCTGCTGGGGCGAAGCATTGTCTCACGGATGAGCAGCAGAGGCTGCGACTCTACAAGTCCTTGCCGGCTAGTTGGAAGAATGCAGTTGAGAGCTTGCTTCTCCAACCAGGGATGACTTGGGCAGATGCCGTGAGGAGTCTTCGCAATATTGAAGCCATGCGAAGTGAGAGGGCGGAAATGCCACATGCTATGTATGCTTCACAGGCTCTTGGTGATGCCAAAGTGGCAAAAACGTATGCAGCAGCAAATGCCCAGAAAGGGCAAAATTCTGGGGCAGTAGCAAATGCCCAGAAAGGGCAAAATTTCAGGGTAGCAGCAAATGCCCAGAAAGGGCAAAATTCTAGGGCATTTGGGCGTGCCAAGGCCAGACTTGCTAAGAATCAGTGTGCTCGTTGCTTGGAGATGGGCCATTGGGCTCAAGATTGCACTGCTCCAAAGCCTGTCAAACGACCAATTGCTATGACGGCGAAAGCTAATCTACTCGAGAGCAATGGGACTGCTACAACAAATGAGGTTGACGAGGAACTCTACAACGCAGAGGCAGTTGTAGCACCGAGTAGGTGGCTTCTAGACTCTGGTTGTACTAATCTTATGGGCAATAAGAAAAGTCTTTTTGAGTGTTACCAACCGAACATTGAAAAGCATGCTGTTCATTTAGGTGATAATACCACCATCCCTGTGGAAGGCATCGGGCAATTTCGGCTCTCACTTGATCATGGGCGGACCATGACATTTGATGGTGCCATGCACGTCTCCACCTTGCGACGTAATTTAATGTCCATCGCCAAGATATGCGATCAAAGTGCAGTGGTAGTCTTTGATGCAAAGGGAGTCTCCTTGGTTGACTCTAGCGACTTTCACATGCTTGGTACACAGTTGCTTCGTGGGAAACGCATTGGGGACTTGTACGAGATTACTGCTGCCGACTCAGTTCAGGCCTTTCAAACTGTGGAGGCAGATTCTCGTGCAGAGCTCTGGCACAAGAGACTCGGTCATGTGAATTACCAATCTCTTCAACGAATGAAATCACAAGGCATAGTTACTGGATTGGATTTCCGACGTATCCCATCTACGTTTTGTGAAGCTTGTGTTTTAGGCAAGCATCACCGCCGAAATTTCTCGCCGAGTAAGCATCGAGCGATTGGACTTTTGGACTTGGTCCATTCTGATCTTTGTGGTCCCATGGACGTGCCAAGCCATGATGGTGCGAAGTATTTCATCACATTCATTGATGACTATAGCCGTCGGACATGCATTCACTTCTTGATGCGCAAGAGCGATGCAGTTGTTGCGTTTCAAACATATAAGGCCTATGTTGAAAATCTCCTTGGCCGAAAGATAAAAGCTCTTCGAGTTGACGGTGGTGGTGAATACCTCAACAATGAGCTTCGGGGCATCTGTCGTGATGTAGGCATACGACTGCAAGCCACGGCTCGCTACACCCCCCAGCAAAATGGTGTTGCAGAAAGGAAGAATCGCACTCTTGTCAATGCTGCTCGTGCTTTGTTAGCTGATGGACATCTTGACAAGACGTTTTGGCAAGAGGCCATAGCCACAGCAATGCATGTCCAAAATCGCCTTGCTACGGCTGCTTTGGATGGAAAAACCCCTGAGGCATTTTGGACAGGGTCTACTCCTGATGTGTCTCACTTTCGAGTCTTCGGTTGTGCGGCATACGCACATACCCCTGATCAACTTCGGAAAAAACTGGATCCCAAAAGTAAAAAATTCATCTTCATAGGATATGCACAAGATGACACCATCGGGAGAAAAGCTTACAAGTTGTGGGATCTTGCATCTCATAAGGCTCTTGTTAGCACGGATGTCATGTTCAACGAAGATGACTTTCCCATGCGCACAGAGGCTCTTCAAGATCCTTCTTTCATTGATGAGACTCAACTTGTTCCTTTGATACCACTTATGGGAGATGGTCCACTCTTGCCTCCGCCTTTAGATCCTATTCATGAGTTACCACTAGAGATTCCACTGGGGAATCCTCCACTTCTAGACATGCCTGAACCAGTTGATGCTCAAATTGAGGATAGGCCTTCGACACCTCCACCACCTCGTCGACGTCGTGGCATGCCTGATCCGATGCCAATTCTTGATCAACCCCGGGAACGTCGACCTTCATTGAAAGTCCGAGAAAATATTGAAGTAGATGCTGCGGAGCTCGATGATTTTTGTGGTCTTGTTGATGCTGGCATCCCCATGACCTATGATGAGGCCGTCTCAGGGCCTGAGGCTCCATATTGGATGGAAGCCATTGCGGAAGAAGTTGCTTCCATTCGGGTTAACGGCACCTATGTTCAAGTGGATTCAGCACCACCGGGACGACGTGTTTTGGATCCAAAATGGATCTTTTCCAAAAAGTATGGAAAAGATGGTCAAGTGGTACGTTATAAGGCACGGTTAGTTGTTCGCGGATTTCGCCAAGTCCATGGCCTTGACTATGATGAAACATTCTCACCAGTTGTAAAAATGGCCAGCCTCCGTACCCTTTTTGCACTTGCGGCTGCTCGCAAATGGCAAGTCCACCATATGGATGTCAAGACAGCCTTCTTGAATGGGGATTTGCAAGAGGATATCTACATGCATATACCTCTTGGGTTTGAGGATGATGTTGCCTCTAGTGGCACTATATGGCAATTGCGGAAAGCTTTGTATGGCTTAAAACAAAGCTCCCGTGTTTGGTACCAAAAATTTGATGCTACCTTACGTGCTCAAGGCTTTTCTCGCTGCCATGCTGATCCCAATGTGTATGTGAAAGGCCATGCCAAGAGCATGCTCATCGTGGCCCTCTATGTTGATGATTTGCTCATCATGGGTGATGACACTGATGCCATTGCTGCTCTAAAAGTTTCTCTTAGCCAGCAATTCCAGATGAAGGACCTTGGCCAAGTTTCTTACTTTCTTGGCTTTGAGGTCACACATGATCCCAAGTCTGGTAGCTACATGCTTAGCCAACAACGTAAGGTCGAAGTCTTGCTGGATCGGTTTGGTATGCGTGATTGCCACCCTGTCAAGACCCCAATGGTTGTCGGTGCCATTGACCTCACAATTGAGCAACCCGGTGAGCCTCTACCTGCTGGGACTCCTTATCGGCATCTCATCGGTTGTCTCACATATTTGTCCCTAATGACTCGCCCCGACATCGCATATGCGACTATTGCCTTAAGTCAGTATAACACGTCACCAACCACCATGCATTGGCAAGCTGCCAAGCGTATCGTCAGATACCTTCGGGGCACTATGGATTGTGGCATTGCTTATTCGGGAGGTGATGCATCGTTGACATGCTACACAGATGCTAGCTTTGCCAACAACAAAGGTCATCGCTCAACTTCTGGCATTTGCCTTTCCTTCTCAGGAGGTGCCATTGCGTGGGCTTCTAAGCGACAATCTGTGGTGGCACTTTCTAGTGCAGAAGCTGAGTACATTGCACTCACTACTGGTAGCAGGGAAGTGGTTTGGGCTCGGGGGCTACTTGCTGAGCTGGGATGTCCACAAGCTGGCCCCACTCCTTCTTGGTGCGACAACTTGAGCAGCATTGCCATGTCCAAGAACCCCGTCCACCATGCTCGCTCGAAGCACATTGAAGTCCAATTCCACTACGTGCGTGAGCTAGTTGATGGTGGCACACTGGCCGTCCAACATCTTGGGACAAAGGACATGCCAGCTGACCTTCTCACCAAGCCATTGGGGCCACACCAGTTTCAACTCTTGCGCCACAGATTTGGGTTGGTAAGTGGCTTCGGTTTGGGGGGGAGTGTTACATGACATACCTCGCCACATATACATTTAGGGCTTTCCGTTTGTGTCCGTTAGCACGGTGCGCTTGGATCCTGATTGTCTCAGTCACAAACTTAGTGAGTTCAATGGGTTCATCCTTAAAACTCCTTTTTATGGCATTTGATTTACCATCTCCTTTCAACAGGTTTTGAGGATCTTACCCAAGATGACCTCCTTCAATGGTTTTGAGAGCCAAACTTTAGAAACTGTATGGAACATCATCATATTGTGCATGATATAGGTGAATGAAAGTCACATTTTAAAGAGCCATATTTCATATGCTTTGAGTAGCAAAAGACACTCCACAACTTATCTTCCAGCTTATAAAGAAGATCTGCAGAAATGACATAATCTCACCACCAGAGTGTTTATTAAAATTTTCTTTTTTTTTCCAGCTTGTTCTAAGTTTAAAGTTGGTGCTCTTTCCTACAACTGTGAAACGATAGCTGTTTATTTTTCTCATCTTCTTTTGCTCCAGGCTGATGCGTCAGGATTTAATTTAAAAAATTAACTTAAAACAAAATAATGACGAGTAAGTATCTGTCAAGTGGTATAGAAGTATGGGAATGGCGACTAAGTCAGGCGCGACTAATTTAAAAGTCGTAGGTAATTGCATGATGAACCAAGAGATTATTGAATTGTACCCTTCATGGAGCTACAAGATAAATAAACAATTGCATTAAAGAACTCGAACACTCCAGCTTGACCTCGAAAGCACCAAGCACTTGATTCACTCTTTTAGCCATGGCTAGTGAAGGTCCTGCAATTGGTATTGATCTTGGAACGACATATTCCTGCGTTGCAGTATGGCATAATGATAGCATACAGATCATTCCCAATGACCAGGGGAACAGAATAACCCCATCCTATGTTGGCTTCACCGACACTCACCGGCTGATTGGAGATGCAGCAAAGAATCAAGTTGGAGTGAACCCCAGGAATACAATATTTGGTAAGTCCTTTAATCCATATGGTAAGCTAATGAAAACATTTAAACGTAGATGCAAAACGTCTGATTGGCCGAAGGTTTGCTGAAGAAGTGGTTCAGAAGGATATCAAGCTGTGGCCATTCAAAGTTACAGCTGCTGCCAACGATAAACCTATGATCAATGTGCAGTATAAAGGAGAACAGAAAACGTTTGCTGCTGAAGAGATCTCTGCTATAGTCCTGACCAAGATGAAAGAAGCTGCCGAAGCATTCCTTGGAACCACCGTCAAGAATGCGGTAATCACGGTCCCTGCTTACTTCAATCACTCTCAAAGGCAAGCCACAAGAGATGCGGGGGCTATTGCTGGGCTTAACGTGTTGAAAATTATTAATGAGCCATCTGCAGCAGCAGTTGCATATGGTCTTCACATGAACAAGGCTGTGACGTCGGGTGGAGTGCTTGTCTTTGATTTGGGAGGTGGTACCTTTGATGTTTCCATCCATAAAGGCCAAAGCTGTTGCTGGTGATCCTCACTTGGGAGGCGAAGACTTTGATAACCGCATCGTTGAGCATTTCATCAAGGAGTTTCAGAGGATGCATAAGAAAGATATTCGTGACAGCCCACGTGCTCTCAGGAGGCTGAGAACTGAATGTGAGAAGGCAAAGAGGGTGCTTTCCGCAACAATTGAGGCACCAATAGAGATCGAGTGTCTCTACGACGGTATTGACTTCTCCTCCAAGCTTAGCCGAGCAAAATTCGAGCAGTTGAACAAGGATTTGTTTGAAGAGTGCTTGGGGCTTGTGCGGAAATGTCTTGACGATGCCAACATGGACAAGAGACAAATTGGAGATATTGTTTTAGTTGGTGGATCCACCCGCATTCCTAAGGTTCAGGAACTCTTGCAGAGTTTTTTCAATGGAAAGGAGCTTCACAGGAATATTCATGCTGATGAGGCTGTTGCATATGGAGCTGCAGTACAAGCTGCAAGCCTCGGTAAAATGAGCATGAATAAGGAGCTCGTTTTATCCGATGTGACACCTCTCTCGTTGGGTGTTGAAACTAATGATGGCTTGATGAGCATTTTAATACCAAGGAACACCACAGTCCCAGCTAAGTCTAAGCATGTTTTTACGATAGTTGAAGATAACCAAACTCGGATGCGTCTTCCTGTCTACGAGGGTGAAAGAACTCTGGCGAAGGACAACCATATGCTAGGTGCGTTTACATTGTCTGGTCTTCCTCCTGCACCTCGAGGAAAGCTCAAAGTTAAGGTCCAGTTTAACATCGACGTGAACGGTATTGACCGTCTCGGCTAAGCACAAGAAACAGAGTAATAAGATCATTATTAGAGACATCGAGCGAAGCCAAACAGAGATTCAGAAGATGATTCTTGATGCGGAAAACAACAGAGTAGAAGATGAAAAGTACAAGAAAATGGATGAGAAGAAGAATCTTGTGGAGAATTCTGCATACAAGATAAGAGCCATACTTCAAAAGGACAATGGAGCTTTTAGATGTCAAGGTTAAAACGGAGCTTGAGGGTTCAGTCAACAGGATTATAAAATGGCTTTCTGAGAACAAAGATGTTGACGTTGAGTTTATGATCAAAGTGCAAGAGTTTGAGGTGCATATCAGCCCAAATTCAAGAAACTTCCACACATAGAAGAACTTAATTTGCTCTAGCAGGAGCCTAGGAGTACAACCTTTTTAGGACGACAAGGGGTACCCTGAACCACAACTAACCCTAAGGATCTGGGTGGCCAGACGGTTTAGCTTTATTGGCGGCTATAGCAGGACTTCCTTTGGAGTATGAAATGGCTGTTGATCCCAGGAGTTTCTTTAAAATCTTAATAAAATATTGATGCGCAGATTTCTGGCAAGAATATTCTATTATCGGCAAATATCATTTACAAGTCTTCAAACGAATATTTCTTGGTTACATTGTACATGTGGAGTTTAAGTTGGTGAGCGCATGTTTTGCATCGCACACACACATGTATATATTACATACATTAAATCAATAGTGCATATATATTATTCAATCAAAACTTCTTGCATAAATATTGTATCGATCAGAATATACATTAACTATGTATATAACACATATTTTGGATTACACTTCCTTTTTTTTTAACATTGGTGCGATCTTAGAATCGTAGGTTTTAGCATTAGGCAAAGGTGGATGAGTTAATATTTTGTCAGGCCTAATATACCCTTTTTATATTAGCAAAAAATCACATCTCTAATGATCTTTCTATTCCCAACACGTTTCTACTCAAGATCTTTCTATTCCCAACACGTTTCTACTCAAGTCAATTGCTATAACAAAAAATGACCTGGTACATGAGTTTATATTCACCATGCATTATAAGCCTTTTTTAGTTATGAGTTGCATAAGTTGTACACTTTATAGTATAGTGTTAATTGAGAACTACTACAAGAAATTTTATCACGACAGTTTGGTATGTACATAAGAATTATGCTCTCAAGTTAAAATGGATTATCAATTAGGCAAAAAGCATTATATTTAATAAAAGATTCCATAATTAAATCATTTTAAATAAAATAAAATTTGTGAGTAGTACCTATAGAAGAAAAATCACTGGGGACTCATATATTCAGGACTTAACGGATTTAATGATAGTGCATCAAATAATCATTGCTAACGATTATACATATGAAGAAAATAAAAGAAAAGAAAGAGAAAATATGAAATGAAACTCATGACAAGAAAAGAAAAGAACAAACTTGAGATAATTTATTTATATATATTTATCTCCATCTATTTCTCTATATGTCCCTAAACCATTGAGCCTTGGTTACTTAAGTACTCAAAATAAGGGGGTATAAGATGGGGGTTAAGAATAACAGTAGGGAGTTATGGAAGAAGGTGGGTTTAACCCATAAATGATAGGGATTATGAAAGAAGGTTGACTTGACTCATAAATGATGGAGGGTTATGAAAGAAGGTGATTTGACTTTGACTTAAAAAGGTAACCAGGAAGGTGGATGGAAGACAAAGAAAATGTGTATGGTCAAAGTAAACATTAATTATATCGATTAACATAATAATATTGATTAGTTTGACTATAAGAAAAGATAAAGAAAGGGAGTAGTAAAGTGAAATAAAGATGTTTAAATATGAGTAGAAGACTAATTCACTATATACATATTAAGGGTTACCAAAGTGATGGTCCAAATTTTCCTGTGACATAAATCCCACCCAAACAACACGCATTACCACGTGATTTGACAACCAGTAACTACTATCGAACATGAAAGTGCTTCAACTTGTAACCATTAACCTGTGTGCCATGTTGTTCTTTATTCAAGTTTATTAAAATATATGACTCATTCTTATAAGCCTTCACAATAATGAAAGGTTCATCCCATCTTGGTAAGAACTTCTTTGAGAAGGTCTTATCTAATTGACTATCATATTGCATCACTAAATCACTTACATGAAGTGGTCATTCTCGAATCTTCTTATCGAATTTGGCCTTCCACTTTTGTTGCATTGTCTCCACAAGTTATAAAACTTGTCTTCATGATTCATCCATGCTCCCTAATTGAACCAACCTTTCTTGGTAGTCCTCACCATCTCCAAGTCCATGCCTCAATGCTAGACACAAGCTCGGTATCTCCAGCTCAATTGGGAGTATTGCTTCTATACCATAAACTTATTTTGTAGCAACTTTGTGTGTTATCTTAAAAGCCCAAAGTGCTGTCGATAAGATCCTTCTTATGATCCACCACAAGCTTAACTAAATATTGCACAACACTCCATTTGTCCGTTCCACCAATCCATTAATTTGAGGGTAATAACTTGTCGATTATCGTCGTGTGATGGACAATTGAGAAAGAAGAAGCTTTACCACTTCATTACAGAAATGAGAACCCTGATATGTTACTATCTCTAATGGACACCCAAACCTGGTGACAATGTTCTAGATGATGAAATTTATTGTGATCTCCTTAGTACAAGCTCGAACAAAGACTACTTCTACCCACATAATAAGATAGTCAGTACCCACAATAATGTATCTATTTTGGGAAAAGCCATTGGCAAGGGACCGACAAAGTCTATTCCCCACTTTTCGAATGGACATGTTGGTAAACTAGGATGCAAAGGTCCCCTTCATGACACTCTTCTCCCAAAAGTCTGGCAAACTTGGCAAGTCTGACACCACTCTTTAACATCCTTGAAGAGGGTCGGCCAAAAATATCCTACATTAACTATCTTCTTGGAAGTATAGTCGTGCGAGAAGTGTCCACCATAAAATCCTTCATGGCATTGCTCCATGATCTGTTTTATGTCCTAACCGCCCACCACTTGTCAAAGCACACCATCTCACCCTATCCTATAAAGTAATTAATTCATCACCATATAGAGTTGAGATTGTCGCATAATCTTCTTTTTTTGGGTTTTGTACAACCTTCTGGAAACTTCTCATTCATCAAGAAATAGTAGACTTCTTGATAATCCTTCATGTCAGGTGAAAGAGTACAAACCTCCAAAAGATAATGGAACTTTCAATGTCATCTTGGTCCAACATTTATACTAGACCCACTCTTGTGCTCTTCTCATGTTGAAACTCAAAATCGTACTCATTGATGAGGAAAACAAAGTGGCACCCCCACAAGTAATTCTTAAACTTCTCCACTACATATTGATTGTTGCTGCTTACTTCTTCAACAATGGGTAATTAAGCTTTGGCCCTTGTAATTTCCTTTCTGCATAATAAACATGAAACCCTTCTGCATTAGGATTATAGTGATTAAAACTTCTCCAATGTAAAATTGACATAAAACAACTCCTTCCATTTAGGTGCTACCAAAATCGGATGTGAACTTAGTACAATTTTAAACTTTTTAAACGATGTTTGACATAAAAATGTCCATTAAAATGCAACTCCTTGCAAAGTAGTTAGTTCAATGGATATGCCATCTCTACGAATCCCTCCACAAATATGTAATAATACCCTGCCAACCCTACAAATTGTCGTACCTTCTTGACACAAGTTGGAGCTGGTAACATGAGTAGCTTATTCACCTTATCTTGACTCGACTCAATGCCATCCTTTAAGACCACATGTCCCACTAAGTGCCTTTAGTACTACCAATCTGACACTTTTTTGGGTTCAAGCATCCTTTTGCATCATCCATCATATAAAATGCTAGTTATATCTTCTCCAAGTGGCTCATCCTATCACTATAGATACAAAAGTTGTTAAGGTAAACCTTAATGAATGAACCAAGATGGGTTCAAACACTTTATTCATCAATTGTTAAAACGTTCCTGGAGCATTTGTGAGTCCAAATGGCATCACCCTATAAATAAAGGTTCCTTATGGTGTGATAAAGGTGGTCTTCAATTGGTCCTCCTCTCGAATCTTGACTTGGAAATACCTAAAGTACTTGTCACAAAATGTGTACATCTCATGCCTTATCACTTCATCCAATATCTCATCCATGAAAGGAATGGGGTGATAATCTCGATGTGCGTCATCATTTAATAGTTTAAAGTTGACACAAATTCACCATTTACCATTTTTCTTTAGGGCTACCACCACAAGAAAAACCCAATCTGACGTCTCCACCTTAAAAATAAATCTGAACGTTGTAGCTTCATGAGCTCATAAATTATGCTCTACTTCAAAGAACCCATTCTATAAGCCTTTTGTGCAACTCCCCTTATACCTATTTTAAGTGAGATCTCATGTTGCACAATATCCACTTGACGAAGCTCCTCATATGATATCACAAACAGCTTGGGAAACTTTAATAAAATGCCCAAGTATTGCTCCTTCTTCTCATGAGTCAAACTTGGACTAAGCATTCTTCTCAAAAGGGCTCGACGATTCATTCTTTCTACCTCAAACTTGTTGCCACTACTTGCTTCTTGCCCCTTTTCAACAACCCCTACTACCCCTCCTTGAGCCTCATGCTCCTGGGTGAGTTGCTGATCATAGACCTCATGTTTATTGTGAGGCTCCAAGGTTGTCACCTTGTTATTACTGCTAGAGTCAAATTCCCCACTGGAAGATGACTCCTCATCTACAACCTTTGTTATGTTCTCCTTGATGGCTATTATCACTCATTTTGACTTATGACCAATAGTTGTCTTCCCCTTTTTCCAGTAATTCTTAGCATTAACCTTAGAAAAGCCTCACTCAACCTCTCCCAACTAGCCTTAACATCACTAGTTTGACGCTCAAACCACTTTAATGCTCCATCGTTAAAAAAAGATGGTAGAAGTTTTGCCCAAGTGGTAGAACCTTTATCTCCATTCGAAATGCATGCTCACTTAAATGAACATAAATATGAATTTATATCCTTATTTTGCAAATCATGATATACTGGAATAAACACCATCTTTACAAGTGTAAAAATGCAAAAGTTTCACCTAATCACAAGTAGATAAAGAGATGTCACTTTGACAAGGCAATGCCCCCTTTGTGCAAGCTCGTTGGCCTCTAGATTCTCTCTTCGAGGAACGTGCTTTATCTCAAAAGTGTATAATCCCCTTTTGAAATCTTGAATATACTTAGAGAGCACCAACAATTCAGGCTTTTTCACCTTCCATTGACCTTGCACTTGGTTCACCACCAACTTAGAGTCACCAACCGCAATAATGTTCTCTGCTCCTTATCTCCTTGCCTCCTTCAATCCTCGAATAATGTAGAATACTATGTTTGATTGCAAGAATTAACATTATAAGTTGATTCATAAATTTTAATTTGTTTCCCTACTAGATCAATTAACACGACCCCTACACTCGTAACTTGCTTCTTTAACTTGTATGTTCCATCAAAATTGACTTGCCACATTAACAAGCACAATCAAACCTTTCACAATGCGTGTAATACTCTTGCTTCACTAAATTTCAAACTCCACAAGATTCTTAAAGACTTGGATGAATCCAACAAGATACTGTTAAGATTGCAATGTAAGGATCAATGTATGGAAAATCCATACACAAACGATGTGCCTCATCGATATCACCACTATCGCATGGGTGCCAAATCTTGATCCATGCTTGATTTACTTCTTACCTTCTCAAAAGCAAATTCGCAATTGCAAGTTGTATTCCAAACTTGAATTTTTCAAATGCCTATGCTTGAGTGACCATCAATTTATTAACCCATGTGAATGTTCAAAACAACGCTTTAATATTTTATTTTAAAGAGACCTTGGAAATTGAAAGAACCTTCTCCAAAAAGGACATTCATGTTCATGAAAATTCATAAACAACTCACATTATCATTTCATGCTTGCCGCACCAAAAAACATGTCGAAGAAAATCACTTAAGGACTTGTATGTTCAAGACTTGATGGCTTTAGTAATAACACATTATAGTAGTCCTTACTAATGATCACACACATGAAAAATATAAAAGAAAAGAAAGAAAAAACATAAGATGAAACTCATGACATAAAAGATACACTAACTAATTTTTATATTTCATCATAATAGCACACACAAAATAATATAATCTCAATCACACCTATTTACAAAGTAAGAAAAGAAAAGAAGGAACTTAAAATAGTTTATTTATATATATTTCTCTCTATCTATATTCCCCAAACCCTTGAGCCTTGGTTTCTTATATACCTAAAATAATATAAAAGGTAGGGTAAGGGTGTAAGAGAGGGTGGGAGGTTATGGAAGAAGGTGGATTTGACTCATAAATGGTGGGGGTTATGAAACAAAGTTGACTTGACCCATAAATGGTGGGGGTTATGAAAGAAGGTGACTTGACTTTGACTTGAGAAGGTGACAAGGAAGGTGCATGAAAGAAGACAAAAAAAATGTGCATGGTCACTAATTATATGCATTAACATAATAATGTTTATTAGTTTGACTATGCAAGAAAAGACAAAGAAGGGGAATAATAAAGTGAAATAGAGACGTATAAATATGAATAAAAGATTAGTCCACTATATGCATACTAGGGACTATCAAGGTGATGGTCCAAATTTTCTCGTGACAATACCTTCATCTCGTGATGATATTCCCATTTATGTTCATAATGAATGAAATATGTTGTTGTAAGTTCTAGTCTGATAATATCATGTCATCAACTGCATGTGCAACTTTAGATATCATAGAGAGTATTGCAAAGACTATTTGTGGAAAAATGCAAGCCTACAAATTAAAGAGTGTAAAGCATCTTATTAACCTTAAATTCTATACAAACACTAAAGAATTGTAATTTTATATTTAAATATGTTATGGCAACAACACACAACACAAACATATATATATATATATATATATTTCATATAATTTATTTTCTAACTTGCATTTTTGACAACAAAAGACAATGGATTGTTTATGTATGGACATAAATATAAAAGGTATTGATTGTGGTAGAGTTATTAATGGTAGTGTTTAATATTAAAATTGTCATTTAAATTGAGATATATTTAAAAATATGTTATAATTAATAAATTTAGCTTCCTTTTTTTTTCCCCCTTATACAGGCATGTATATGAAGTATTATTAATATTGTTGAAACAAATCTTAAAGTTGAACTAAAGTACATAACAATTAAAATATTCTATTCATAATCTTTTAACTTTTGTAAATATATATATGTTTTTGTTTATGTTAAACAATTTGTTCATTATGTTTAAACTTTGTGTCAATAACTCTAAACTTTTTGAATTATATAAACCTTAATTCATTCCGTAAAAACCAATGTAATATTTTAAATTGTATTTCAAAATTACCCTTTAATTATTTCACACATAATTGAGAAACCTAGTCTTTGGAAAGTTTTAATAGAATTACTAAAAGTGAATGTTATTTGTCTTAATCATGAATAAATTAGATTAAACATGATTTAATTTATTTAATTTAATTTGGTCAACTCTTTCCTTTAATCTATAAAACAAGACTTAAAAAAATATGTTGTGTGTTGTCTACCATATTTAACACTCCATCTACAACTAAAATCTACTAAATGGCTTATGATAATTGAATTCCCATATATAGCGGTTGCATTAAGATTGCACTTATCATCTTTATAAATGTCTCCTTTTCTATATATTCTATACTTCCAGGAGGTCAAGTTAACTTTCTTGTAATAAGCACTTACTATAAATAGATTTGCAATGGAATATATTTGTAGTCTTGTGGAATAGTGAGATTACTAAGTATAATATTTGCTTCTAAATTGTTAAAATTCTTAGGAGGTTACATAAAAAGAGAAAACGTGACAATTCCAAGTGCAAAGCCATTGTACATGATATTAATACCCATTTGCCACACATAAACTCCCATTTTCTTGTTAGTATTTTTTGAAGTAACCTTGAAGAGCATGCTTGTAAAGTTAATATGAGTGTTGTTCATTTGAAGGTTAGACACAACATGTTTAGTGTTTGATACAAAAGGTTATGGAAAATTTGATTTCATATGATTGCATAAAATAAAATATTCCATTCCATCTCCACTAATAATCAACAAAGATTATAAAAATCCAAGCTCTCATAAAGACCATTGTATTGATCTTAGGACAACTATCCCCTTGATATATATATCATCAATACAAATCAATAATATATATATATATATATATATATATAATACATGCTCATCGTTGATGGGCTTAACTATTTAATAATAATTTATTATTTACTTAATTGTTATTCTTAACCTAGTAAGCCTTAACATGGTGAGTTTATTTTAGGTTATTTTACTCATGACTTGACATATGATTTATTAATCTCGTTGTGACAACCTTGAACTATGTTTAAAATTGCATTTCAAATTCTTAAGTTAATGGCAAATGTTATTGTTCGCTTTTAAAATCATGTTGCATAGTTCATATTGGTAAATAATTTTTTTAATTTTGTGGGTCCAACTTAAATGTGTAACCCATCTCAACTAGTGATCATGTCTTGTTATATCTCACTTTTTTCACATTTTTCATAATGGGTGTCTCTATAGTCATTTTGATTTTTACAAAATTTTGAATAAATTACTTTCTTGGTTATATTGACTTATCTTTAGTGTAATTTTCATCAATATCTACAAATGTTTTATTTTTGTCAAGTTTGGTCATTTTAACGATTTCTTATAATTTATTTAAGTCCATTGTTTTTTGTATATGATCTCATGGGTTCATTTTAATAACAATAATAAAGAATACATATGCTATTCTTTTGTTTATTATTTAATACATTATGTGGATGTTTGTGCTCTTCATAATGTTAATGTAACACATGTGATTAATTTCTTATTTCATTGAGATTACAATATTATTATTCAAAGTGCAGTCTTTCATATCAAATGCCTCATTTCACAACCAAAATTTTAAATTTATTGACTACTAAATTGGGGTTTAAATAATCCTTTATAACATCTTATTTTTCAAAAGTTAATGATTTAATAAAGTGCTTCATTCACACTTTTTAAGTGCATGATGTTTAAATATGCAAATTAATGTCAAACTGATTGGGATCTTTAATTTGCTTATGTGTCTTTTCAATTCCTTAAAGTCTTTCTATTTCGTGCTCTTTTTGATCATAATCCTATGTTTTCTTCTTATTTTAGTTCCTATCTTTTAATTATATTTTAACAAAGAAGATATTAAAATTAAACTCTTTTGGTGTTGTGACAAGAAATGTTAATATGATTATCTCATATTTAAACTATATGATAATGACTTATAATGCTTGACACTCTTTTATTTTTAATTATATCATGAGTTTCAAAATTCCTTATATTCAAAATTATATTCAAATGTTTGAATTTTAAATTGATTGTAAAATAACTTAATCTCTATCTTATTGTACATATTACAACTTAGATTCTCAAGTGTATATATAATACATTGTTTGGATACAGTTGATCAAAATGTATATTTTAATGTCTTTTTTTATATCATCCCACAAAAGAGAATAATATAAAGATTATATAGAATATACTTTATATAACAATTATAAAATTAATGAATGAGTGCGATGAGCTTATTAATGGTTATAAAGAGTTTAATCTCCATCATTGATAAATTTTAATTTAAACTATGGCATTTAGGCTAATTTTAAATTCAAATTGACATTGATATATTGAATATATAAAAGATTTATAATACACACATGTAAAAGAATTTTATGACAATAAACTATTATAACAATTACAATGATGTAATATAATGTATAATTATAGAACATTGGTGATAATAAATTATACTAGTATACTATATATTTTAAATACATGCCTAGTTACATATATTCTTACTTATAAATAATCCACATAGAAAATGAATGTCTATTGAATGTTTGAAGAACACTAAGATTAACATGTATATAAGCTTGCTCTCACCTAGTACATATTTGTCAAGTTTAATACAAATCTTTTTAGTGTTATTTAACTCAAGGAAAGTTTTGTGACACATACAAATAAACATTGAAGTGTTGTTCATTTGACTTATTGTTCTAGTGGCCAACAAGGATAAATACACACACACACACACATATATATACATATATATAATATTCTAAATGACCATTCTAAATTTCCTCATTGACAACCATTTTAAAATTTTCTAAATTCCATCTGATTATTATCCTAAATTATCTTAAATTTAATTTAATGATTATCTTAAATTTAATCTAATGGTTATCCTAAATTTATAAGGTTAAAGTAAATTAAGGGTCCAACTTAGATATAAACTCATCAAGTTAAAATAATAATTAACAATTGATTAAGAGTCCAGCTTAAAAATAAATTCATCATGTTAAAAATGTAACTAGTTAAGGAATTTTTATTATATTAATGATAACAACTCAAGTAAGGGTTCAACTTAGGGATAAACTCAATATGTTAAAAATAATAATTGAATTAAATCTAACTTAATAATAAATTCACAAAATTAAGAATAACGGGTTAAAGGTTAAATTCACCATGTTAATTATATGAATTTAACTTAAGAATAAACTCATTAAATTAAGAATAATAATTGGGTTAAATGTTCAACTTATCATATTCAGGATAACAATTAACTTATCATATTGAGAATAATAATTGAGTAAATAACAATAATTAAACCCATGCATAAATTTTCATTAGTTAAGAATAATAATTGAGTTACGAGATCCACTAAATTAAGAATAATAATAAGTTTATATTACTTGTGTATGTGTATGTCATGGATGTCCCCATCCAACAGAGATATCTTACCAATTTGATAATTATTTTAAATTTGTCATTTGACAGTTGATATCTCCAATAGTTATTTTAAGGATACTAATTAAGTTAAGGGTCCATATTAAGAATAAACTCATTAGATTTAAGATAATAATTAAATTAAATTAAGATTCATTAAATAGTTAAGCCCAAGCATAACCTTGATTAACACTTTTTTAATTTATTTAAAGGGTGAGCGATAATACTCTTACAATAATGAATGGTGTATACAGTCTCATTTTCTTAATAATTAGTAATTTTTATTATTTAATTGGCATTTTTTAATATAAAGAAATAAGTTTTAGAATAATATAGGTTTAAAGAAAGAATATTTTTAAAAATGTATGTTTAAATATTAATAATTAATATGTAAGTATTAATTAATTTATTTTTTTTATATTCCATTTTCATGTATCATTCCTATTTTATTTACAACGTTCACAGTAGTGTCAACTCAATCCCATAAATATTAAACAATTGTGTTAGGTTAAAGATGATAGAACACCAACAATAATTTAATCACATGAAAATTGGCCATCGAAAAATCTAGACTATGACAAATTGTGAATTAATAATATTGTAATATTAATACAAATTCCACATGTTAACCAATCATATTTTTTTTATTTAAAATAAGTATGAAACTTGTTAAATGCTTAAACTGATAAACATTCTTCATTTATTGTCAAATAATTAGATTTTGGACTGCTGAAGCTTAGATTTCACATGGATGTCAGGTTAAATGTTAAGTAAGCATACACTACCATATCAAAGCTTATGTGAATGCCACATTAGATCTAAGTAGGCATATATTGTTCTATTGAAGTTAACATGGATATTACATTAGATAGTTGACATGAATACCAAATTAAATATTAAGATTAGTCTAAAGGGGCACTAAGATTATTGTGGCCCCTTATATACGGTTTCTCACTTGAGTTTTCATCCTCAAATATAAAATAAACTTTATAAAACATTAGCATGAATTAAGGGGAAGTAACTTAAAACTTAAGACTTAGGACTTTCTTAAGGAAACGTAACACTTTGATATTTTAAACTAAAATTTATTAAAATTATAAACTTACATTATTAATGATATGTTGAATTTGTTGTTGATGATGTAATTTAATTTGTTCCATAATTGTTAAATTTGTTGTTTTGCTTTATGTTTATTTGTTTTATCCTAATCTAGTATAGTTCTTTTATTTATTTATTCCATCCTAATGAGATTATTAATATCCTAAAAGAACCATAATTAATGTAAGTTGTACATATATATATTCTTTAAGAATATGCATATATTTATTTTAATATTAATTATATATATATATATACCAGTTTCTTAAATAAATCAAATCTCATTAAACATAATTTTGCTTATTAAGATAATTCCATTGGTGAAGTTTTTTTTCTCAACAACCACATATTTTGTATAATTATATTAATTTAATTTAGTAGTACATAAAAAAGACTATTAAAGGGGTTTAATGGGTTTGTTCTTTTATGTGATGCAAATGATTTTTTAATATTTCCACGTCTTATTGTGATCTATTAGTATGGGTCCATAGGTTGTTTGCGCGCTTCATATTGTCATACATAAGTTAAATATATTTGAATATTGTGTGGATAGTAATTGTAATCACCTCAGGCAACATAATAATGCAGACAAACCCCCTTTGGAATGTGCAGGGCTTGTACTGACTGACAAAGTCGACAAGGTGTCCACGGGAGTTGGGATCGACCGCAGACTTGCCTTGGCATAGTCCACTATTTCAACTGGAACTTCTTCTTCTTCTTCTTGCTTCAACCACTTCTTCACCCATCTCTCTGCCTCCTCCTTCTTATCCTGTATACTTTCTCAGTATAGTTAATCCATTAATGCTACTGGAATTTATTAGTTACCTGCACTCTTATGCTTGTCATCCTGTGCTGGAGGTCCACCACTTTAAGCGCTATACTTTCCTCCACTCTCCTGGTACTCTGGAATGGTGGTTTTACCTTGCCCTTGTACTTGATCATCTTCACTGACGGTATTGTCAAGCTAAACAACACAATTCTTAGTACGCGTGCGTGCGTGTGTGCAAAGACTTCAAACTATTTGAGGACCCAATGAATGGGATAGGACATATTACTTGCATGCATCCCCTCTTATAAGACCAGTGCATCTCCTCTCTGAAAGCGATCCTGGTCTCCTGTTTTTGATCTTCTTTAAGCGGGATAGAAACCACAAGTTACTAGTTTGAAGCTCATGTAATTTATCTGCACCCAAAGAAAGAAATATCACACACACGCACTCACACACACACGCACACACACACGTTTCGTGGTTCTTTCTTTCTTCTGTTCGAGGGCAGCCTTGGGGCCAAGATTGGGCACATTATTGTCAACTGCGGGTTTCATGTGTTTAACACGTCGCCGGTGCGATTCCATTTTCTTGCCTTCCTCCCATTCTATGAACTTCGTCTTCTTCATAAACTTCTTGTTTATGTACTCTCTCACCAGGGCCTCCGTCACCATCCTGGTTTTGTGCCCTAATTTTCGAATTGCCCCTCAACCGCGTCCGTTGCTTTAATTTTATTATAAATAATTTCATTTGCATATATATATAATTAATATCTCCTTTTATTGGAATAAGGTTTACATATATATTATGTACATAAACACTTAATGAAGATGTGCTTATATATAAGTCTGGTATAAACATTAAACATTAAACTATATGTTAGAATACAAAAGAACTTTCCTTTGCAGCTCTCGATCTACGGGAATATCTGACTGGAAAAACTCCTCAACCTACACAAAACAACGGACAAAGAATGTAATACGTGTGTGTACCTCTCTCTCTCTCTCTTACACACACACACGCACGCACGCCCAACACACACACACACACACGTACCAGCTTGTAAGAATGGGATTGTAGAAAAGGTCGAACTTTCTGCTCCAAGGAATCGAAAATAACAACGTGACTATGTAAACTCTCATTCTTATACATAATCGAAAGAGCTGTTATCGGATCCTCCATAAAACGTGATGCTTCATCTTTATAACCCTCCTTACCACTTAAAAAACATATTTTAATTAATTAATTCATTACATAGTGATTACTAAATGCAACATATATTAGAATTAGTAATGAATAAAGTTTTGGTTTTACATTACAACGAGCGTATAGTATATATATGCCCGTGTATACGCACCACACACACACACGCGTGCATATATACTTGCCTTGGAGAGCAATCGAGGAATCGCATAGGCAAGTTTGCATGTAGCGAGGAGTAAAACGGAGTTGCATGGCATTGTGTTAAGAATACAATGCTTTTCACTCTTCCCTCTGCTGCTTCATAGGCTAAATACTCCATCACTTGCTCCGATCCCCGCTATAAAAACATAGTATGTATTTGTACGCACACATGTGTGTGTGTGTGTATGAATGTGTCTATAACCCTAACTAGGTTTGATGTAATTGTAATATTTATCTGTGTGTGAGAGGTGCGCGCACGTTTGTGTGTTGAATATGTATATATACAAATGTGATATTAGACTAGGACAGCTTACCTGATGGCGAAGTGAAAAGTAGCCTCCAAGTAGTAGATTACTAAAAAACAATCCAGCGACACCCCACCGGAATATGCCCTTGCTTATGTTGTTTTCATAATCTGCCAAACTGTATCCAGCCCAGATCATAGCCACAGGAAGAGCTGGCAAAATAAACCTGTAAGAAAACACATCATAACATATATATAATCAACGCGCCCACATATCTAGACATGAACAGTGTGAAACAACCGTGTAACCATCACCAATGCTCTCTCTCTCTCTCTCTCACACACACACACACACAGGCACGCAAGGTACTGTTACGTTTGTCTGTGCGTGCGTGCGTGTCTGTGTGTGAGAGAGAAAGAGAGACTGTCAGCATATGCAACACCCACACACCCACACAAAAGCGCGCACACGCACGCACAAAACCTGGGCTCCTTGTGACCGAGGAAACTGTATACTAACAGTATCCACGCAATAAGAAAAGCAAGAAACCAGTGTCTAGAGTGAGACCGGATAAGGCCAAGTAGTATCAGAGGCAACATTGTAAATGCCATCGTTGGGAATGCCAGAGAGAAGTACCAATGCCAGGAATGAGTGCCGTAGAAGTCACCACCACCAGATAGAAAATTAAACTTGAAAAAGTTTAATGGTACAAATATCCATTCCCCATACATTATTCTGTCTACAACACATGTTATGCTCATGACGAAAAACCTGTTAAATATCAATTTATGTAAGAAAACTAGAATTCAGGTTCGTATATTTAGAAACACACAGGCACATCAAACACATGTACATCTCATTTTAGATAATAGTGGGTTAGACGGTAAAGAAAGATCGTCATCTGAGGATATTCACAATAATAATACAGTAACAGATTTCAGACAAAGTCATACGGTGTACACTAAGAAAATGTACTCTACCATACACATACATAACATAGACATGCATACATATGGAACACCGCGTATATACACATTCACAATGTATCAATTTTCCTAACAGTATATTGCAGTAAAGCTTTAGACTTAGAGAGAGAGATCGGACACGCCACATGCCGTTGTTACTAATACACATGCATATAAATATAGTGGGCACAATGGACACACACACACGCACGCACACATACCCAGTTGGAAGAACCTCTTTGAAAATAAATTGAGCCTTATCACGGCACTTAAGCAGCTGATGGATACCCACATAAATCCATATGACAGCACTTGTTGGTCGAATAGCACAGGAAATCCATGCAAATAAAAGAGCGAGCTGTCGATTTGTTAACACTCCAAGGTGTCTTTAATGGTCGGAGTGTACCAGTAATAAAGAGAGATTATTGTTAAAACTGTCTCTAAACTGCTTGATAGTGTTCTAACCATGCAAAACCATGTGAACCAGTTGCACAATTGACAGAACAGCTAAACAAAATAAGTCAAGGAAAGATTATGAATAACATGTATGTCTGCGTGCGTGGTGTATGGATATGTATGTATGAATGAATGTACGTATATGTATATAAGGATACTGTCCATTTTGCGACTTGATCATCGAATAGATGACGAGAAAGCTTCCAAAGGTAAACATCACCAACAGCAGCAAAGAGTGCCTGCAAAAGCCTAGGCGATCTGACCTACAGATAACACCTTTGTCACCAGAAAACAAAATTTACGCGTACAGACACACATACACTTGAGATATGTCTCATATGTGCAGATACATGGCATTTCCATGGGTATGTTATCATTTCATGTCTATTCATG